>JAQQSY010000340.1:0-19598 GCA_028646535.1 Procyon lotor | reverse complement strand
GCCTAAGACAAGATCAGTTCAGTGAGACACAACTTGAGAAAAGGAGTCTTTTTCGATCTGATGTCCAAAAGATAGTGTCTTATTACTACTTTGACTCTCGTTTCTCTGATTACCATCAACGATACCTGATGGTGCTCGTTAGCCACGGGCATTTCCTTCGCCCCTTGTGCTGCTTTTCACTTACCTGTTTTTCTCTTTGAGACTTGACCTGCCTTATCGATGGGAATGCTCTCCACGTCTGTTGCCTAGGGATGTCCTAGTAAGTATTCATTCTCCCTCTGTCACAGGCTTGGTTCTTAGTCCTGGTCACATCTGTCTGTTCCTTTATATCAGGTTGAGCCCTTATGCCATTGCCGTTTGTATCCATCAGACATGGAAAAAAGTGGGCAGTTACATAGGGCTCAACCTAAGTAGCTTGTGCGTTCAAGGTCAGAATTAAGGAGTTGGTACCGAGCCCCAGATGACAGAAAGTTTCATCTGCGCTTTATTTTGCCTGTGTGTGTGTCTAGTAACCTGTGCTTGTTCCCCGGCTTAAGAATAGTGTTTCTTTGAAAATAAGCACTTTATTTCTCCTTAGAGAATTGAAATGACTCAATCACGTTCTAGCGTTAAGTGCTTGGGCTCCTCGTGCTTGTACTACGGCGGTGGTCAGAGCCTTCGCTAACACCTTCTAGATTGAGCTCAGGCGTCAACCTCTGCGGACGAGCCTTGGGCCAGTGCTGCTGTGCTCGGCTTCAGTGGGACGAGGTGGGGACTTCTCCCCTGGAATTTACTGCCTCTGCTGCAATGGCTAATTTTTGCACCTCTAAGCTGTAACCAAATTTTGTTGACATCCGTGTCCTAGGATCCAGGACCCAGGTCGCCTCACGATAAACTCCCAGTTAATGTTCCTTTTATTTGAATTGAACTGACTGAGCAGGAGTTTCCCGTGGATCAGGGAATAGTGACTGTTTCTACAGCTTAGTGCCATGGGACTGACACTAGAGCCTCTTCTCCGGCTCAGCCCCGGTGGGAAGAGCAGGAACACGAGAGCAAAGTGTGCTTCATGGCTTTGCGTTGTTACCCTACACTCTCATTAGACCTTTTTCCCCTCCCTCATTAATTTTCCTTCTTGTGGTTTTTTTTTTTTTAATTTTATTTATTTATTTTTTTCAGTGTTACAAGATTTATTGTTCATGCACCACACCCAGTGCTCCATGCAATACGTGCCCTCCTCAATACCTACCATGAGGCTCGCCCAACCCCCACCCCCCTCCCCTCCAAAACCCTCAGTTTGTTGCTCATAGTCCACAATCTCTCATGGCTCATCTCCCCCTCTGGTTTCCCCCCATTCACCCTTCCTTTCCTTCTCATAATGCCCTCCATGTTTTTCTGTATGCTCAGCACATAAGTGGGACCATAAGGTAATTGGTTCTCTCTGCTTGACTTATTTCACTCCGCATAATCTCTTCCAGTCCCATCCATGTTGATACAAAAGTTGGATATTCGTCCTTTCTAATGGAGGCATAATATTCCATTGTATATATGGACCATATCTTCCTGCCTTTCATTTCTAGTTTCTGTCTCTGTCTCTGTACGCTCTTTTCCTGAAAGCCATCGGTAGGGTACAGTGTTTATTTCACGTGTGCGTGTGTTAAACTACGATGAAATGTTTCCCTATTAGAATATTTTACTCATCATTTTATTTAAATATAGGTTAGGTGTTGAAAAAACGTGTCACAAAAGAGTCCTCTCTTTATATTCAGCCTCTACCATAGGCATTTTCCATTTGGAGAGATGATCTGCATTTTACCTGATAATACGAACTTTAGATTTCCCACTGTATACTACTCTTTATTGTCCATATCTTTTCTAAATCAGTGTTAAAAAATCATCAGATCCACTCATGCTTTTTCAGTTTATTGCATTGATTTTTCTAAAACTTTATATTCATGCATGTTATATTTTACACGAACTACAAATAGTTCATAAACTTTTTAAAGTAAGTTCCTTTTAAAAAACAAAATATACACAGTTTTATTGTGGAGTATAGACTGCATGTGAAAAAGCACAGGGAAACCTATGCAACTGAAGAACAATAAAGAAATCCATGTCTGTATATACTTCACCCAATACAAGAGTATATATACTGTTTTTATTTTATTGTTTTTTTTTTTTTTTCCTATGTAGCCCTTCAGAGGGGGACCATGATCCTGAATATTGTTAATTATTCCTTGCTTTTCTAAACTTTTTAAAAACAACCTGTGGTGGCACCTGGGTGGCTCAGTGGGTTAAGCCTCTGCCTTCGGCTCAGGGTCCTGGGATCGAGCCCTGCATCGGGCTCTCTGCTCAGCAGGGAGCCTGCTTCCCCCCTCCCTCTGCCTGCCTCTCTGCCTACTTGTGATCTCTTGCTCTCTCTGTCAAATAAATAAAATCTTTAAAAAAAAAAACAAAACCTTTGTAGGAATTTCTAAATACTGTATTCAGATTTGTCTGTTTTTGTAATTATATAAAAGCATACTGTGGATTTCTTTGGCAATTTGATTTTATTGTTTAATGCATTTTTGAGACTTAGTGTGGTGAATACAACCTTAAATTCAGACTTTGTCATGGTATTAGAATATTCCATGGGAGGGATTGTTCATGATTTATTTTTCCTTTGGAGGTATACACAGGGGTATGCATACCCCTATTTTTCAGTATGTTTTGAGTCATCTGTTTTTTTTCTTTTATGAAATTTGTGTTCATTTCTTAATATTTTTCAGTAGCGTTTGACTTCGTCTTACATGGAGATCTTTATATATACTGCATAGTAACCTTTTATTAGTGTCATGTCTTCTCTAAATTTGTAGCTTGTATTTTTACTCCACAATGGCTTTTGAAGATGGAAGTTCTCATTTTTTATGCAATTGCACTTGGCAGTTTTACTCTTCATAATTTTCCCATTTTATGCCTTGAGTAATTTCTACCCTCCCAAGATAAAATTGCTGAAATTCCTTCTAAAATCTTGTCTTCCACGTCTAAGTGCTTGGTTCATCAGAGATCGATTTACATGTATGGCTGGAAGAGGAATTTTTCCCAAATAGGTAGTCAGTTGCTCCAGTACAGTTTTATTTTAAAATGTTCACCTTTTCTCCCCTGATCTGCATTATAACCTCCATCATCTGCTATGACTGTGTGGTCCCCCAGTTCTATTTACGGGCTCTCTGGTTTGTTAAGTTGCTCTATTGGTCCCTATTGCAATACCTGGCTGTCTTTGCGACCATGGCTTAATGATAGTGTGATATCTATCGATCAAGTCCCATGGTAATACTCCTCTTCCTCATTAGATTATTGGCAATTGTGGGAACTTTGAAATTCCATCTATTTTAGAATCAGTTTGTCAAGCATTATGTGTAAAACAAAATGCACAATTGGAATTTTGATTGGAATTTATAGATCAGTTTGTAATTAACATGCTTGCAATATTGAGTATTCCAATTCACTCATATTTCTATTTATTAAGTTATTTTAATAGTCACTAAATTATTTAAATTGTCTTTTAGCAAATTATAATTTCACCAGAGTCTGCATACAATTTTTATTTTTTTAAAGATTTTATTTATTTATTTGACAGAGAGAGAGATCACAAGTAGGCAGAGAGGCAGACAGAGAGAGAGGGGGAAGCAGGCTCCCCCGTGAGCAGAGAGCCCGATGTGGGGCTCGATTCCAGGACCCTGAGATCATGACCTGAGCCGAAGGCAGAGGCTTTAACCCACTGAGCCACCCAGGCACCGCTGTATACAATTTTTATACTATTATAGATGGTGTATATTTTTTTAAAGTTTTCATTTTCAAAATTTTGTTGCCAGATGAAGATAAATTCATATGTCTTGTGCACAGATTTTATGACTAGTCTTGCTAGTTGTCTAAAGAGCCACAATAACTTACTGGCAGATTTTTTTTTTTATCATCTACCAACATAATCCTATCATGATGAATAAAGAATTCCCCACCCCCATCCTCACATCTTTATATTTTCCCTTCCTTACTGTGGTGGCTAGGAACTCAAACAATATGAATAGAAGCCGGAGATGGGGGTCATCTTTGCCTTTCTTTGCAAACTCCAAGGAGATACTGTGTATTTCGACATTGAGAATGAGATGGGCTTCCCTTGTCTGCATTAGGTCTTAACATGTAAGCCCCTAAGAATGGAGATAAATCCCTGAAGACAAAGGAAAAGATCCCAACCTAAAGTTATTTCTGCTGCAAAGCATATTAGAAATGTTTACTTTAAGCTTGTATCAGAAGAAAGTACTTCCTGCATACCTAAGTTTGTGGACGAAGGTACATGCCCACTGTATAGTGAACAGGTTGAAGAAAATGATGTCTTCCAGTACAGAAAACATTGTCCGTTTCCTGAGAGCATTTTCTGGCTCTTTCAGCGGACAATCTTTGTAAAAACTCTCCCTATTAGGAAGCAGGGCAGTGGCCGACAGATTTACCAGCAGTGTTAGTAGCATTTCCTGGAGAAGCAAAAGTTGGCAGGACCCCCCCACTGCCTCCTTACATGTAGGAAAGCCCTACTGTTCTTTGACCTTAAGGGGTGGGACGTGGAAGTGATGGGGAAATGGGACAGCAGTACTCTCCGGGTGTCTCATTCTAAAGTCTTCCTCAGTAGAATCCCTCTGTTCTATCCCAAATAAAAATAGGACTTTCAGCGCTGGTCCTTACACAATTTTCTCAGAAGTAGGCATGTGTCTTTTGGAATCCGCTTGGAGACTTGTGAAGCCAAATTCAAGGCACAGTAAACGCAGGAACCCTCTTTCTGGCAGCACTCTGTGACCGTGAAAGGGGCTGAGCCCCCGGGAGCAGCCTGGAGCGCAGGTGAGCCAGGGGGTGGGGCACATGTTGAGCTCGCAGTTCGAAAGGCGGAGGGAATGGGTGTTACGCAGAAACTGTGCTAACAGGTGAAGAGATGCATGGATTCTTCTCCCCAGACACAGGTTATTCTTAAGTACTTGCTCAGAGGCAAAGAGTAGTGGACTCGCTGTTGTCAGGAGCAGGAATGGAGAGACAGGATGTCTCAGGGGGAAGGGTCTTGGAAAAGAGTGTGTAGGATGTAAGTGGGATATCGGGAGGCTCCTACCATGGGGTTCAGGGCAGGCTAGAAGGCATATTTCATCACGCCCTGCGGACATGTGTCTAAGGCGCAGTGAGCCAGGCTTTGTGCCAAGAACAACACTAGGAAAGATGCTGAAAAGTGAAATGATTTTCAGAGTTGCATTATCTCCCCCAGGAGTTCCAAACCAGTATGGGCACAGCATACTTAATTGGCACTTTAGGGACTAGACTAAAAGCAGACGATGTAAAGCTCAGAATCACATAAAGCCTTCCTTTTGATGGTAGGACCTTACTGACGTCCTTAATGACAACCCTAGCAGGGAAATAAAGGGCATAATACTACCTTATTGAGTTACCACTTACTGATACTAACTTTGCCTGACAGTGTAAACTCCCTGTGCCTGTGCCCAAAGATGAAAGAAATAAGACAGGAGAATAAGATTGGTGGTAAGAGGTGGGGTCCATCAGTGTCCCGCTTCTTGTCAAGACCACATGTAGCAATTTCAGCTTGGCTGTAGTCATCACTGTTGCACAATTGTGTCGATGGAAATGGACATATCTCTGATGGCAGAGGGGGGCCTGGAAGAAGCCAAAATTTGATGTCTTCCTTTACCTTGAGAATTCTGGTCCTATAGAAGTATTAAAATATCAAACACACTTCAATACAATTTCTGTAACTTCACGTACATTTTTAGATTCTGGCTCCTAATTCTCCTTACTAGAATCATACATTTGAGCTCTTCACATAGAGCATAATTATGAATACATACCATGATCATGTGAGATGATGAAATATATAAAAATTTATAAAGAATTTTTTTAAACAACTTTATTTGACACAGAGGGGCACCTGGGTGGCTCAGTCATTAAGTGTCTACCTTCAGCTCAGGTCATGATCCCAGGGTCCTGGGATCGAGCCCCACCTCGGGCTCCCTGCTCAGTGGGGAGCTTGCTTCTACCTCTCCCACTCCCCCTGCTTATATTCCTTTTCTCTCTCTCTCTCTCTCTCTCTCTCTCTCTCTGTGTGTCAAATGAATAAAATCTTAAAAAAAAAAAAAAAAGATTTTGACAGAGTAAGCACAAGTATAAGTAGGCAGAATGACAGGCAGAGGAAGGAACAGGCTCCCCGCTGAGCAGGGAGCCCGATGCGGGGCTCAATCTCAGGACCCTGGGATCATGACCTGAGCCGAAGGCAGAGGCTTATCCGATGGAGCCACTGAGGCATCCCAAAAAATTTACAAAGAACAGATATGGTTTTATTACAAACGGGCTAAGTTCACAGCAGCAGCATCCAGGAACACATCACGCACAGGCGTGGGAGGCTGGTTGAGTGAGTACCTCCACGCTAAAGCTCCAGAGATCACAAACCCGAGTCCACTGCATCTCTGTAACTCTCAAGTTGCTTGAATACTTAGGAAATGAGCACATCCATGGGCGAGTGAAAACATTAATAAGTGAGCTAATACATAAGTACAGAAATACATAATAACATGAACTTGTGTAGCAAACGTGGTGAGAACATCTTGGCTTATTTGGGCCGTGTGCAGCATACTGCCAAACAGACTTGTGCTTATTTTATACCCTTCACAGAAATAAACAAATTCATGGGTTTTCTTGACTTGGCAAAAACTATTTTTGTTTAGAATCTAGCTACGTGAAATTGTGATCACCTTTTAAAAGTGTTAGTTTCTTTCTGTAGCACTTCTGTTTTCTGGACATCTTAATAATGGAAAATGAAAAAAAAATTAGGTAAACCCCCAGCACTTCCCCTACACCCGGGCACTGTGAGAAGAGGATGCACGCGTGTTGTTTCAGTTTGCCGGCCGCAGGGCTTGTTTGTAGGGGGGCCTTTGAAGCACAGCTCTTCCAAGGTTTGATTTAAGAGGTATTCCCCCTGTTACCCAAAACTATGTCTCTGACTCTCCCCTGGGCACAGAAGCCTGGAGGAAGTAGCTCCTCACGAGAGGAAGGACAGGAACCACTAGTGTGGCCCCCCAGGAAGGGAGAATGAAACAGATCTTCATCCTTTTTGTCCCCCACCATAGTCCTGCGCACCCCTTTCCTTCACGTCTTCAGATTGGAAAGTTGAACCTCCGGGGCTGCATTGCGAGTATATGAGGGTGTGCAGGCGTGATGCTGGGATTAAACACTTTGTGCAGCTGTGATTTTGTGCAAACGGCAGGGCCTCAGCCCGAGGTGCTAAAAGAGCTTCCTGAAATGAAGCCAAGGAACAGATCAGTTTTCCCCACTGAGTCCTGCAGAAGAAACTTCATGAAAATACATACAAGGTGGGTGGATATGCCTGCTGGATGTGCAGAGATCTTTCATCCCTGTTTTCGGTCATGGAGTTGCATGTATGGTATATCTACTATCTGATTGTGAGGTCTTAAACCATGTACTTATGTAGAAACTACATGTTTTATTTAACACAAGAAGCACCTGACTGTAGAGTGGTTTTCCCTTGTTGCGCTCTTAAAGCTGCTCTGGACAGTTCACATGTGTATCTTTTTAGGTAGTCTGAAGGAAACCAGATGACCTATATTATAATTGCTTTTCCATCTCATTTACGATACTTTTCTGCCCCCCCCCCCCCGTGATCATCTCTTCTGCCTTAATTCTGAACTTAGAATATGTTTATCAGTTCTTGCTAAAAAACAAAAGAAAAAAAAGTCCTTTTCTACACGATGTTCATTTCTTCTAGATTTTCATATTCTCTGTCCTAAAATCTTCCCTACATGGTGGTTACCACTTAAAAAACACACAAACAACACAACACTGTTCTTTCTGCAGTTGAGAACATGCAGTTTTGCCAGAGGGATGACTGAGAGCCCTGGTGCCTCTTCTTTGCCGTGTACGAGATACTTCCTGACCCTGGTACAGAATCTCAGCCTGGTGAGAACCACATTGGTTGGGAGAGGGATCCAGTTAGCCGTGTACGCCATGGAGAATACGTGAGCTCACATTTTCAGAGTATTAAGCTATTTTTTCCAACAGGTGTGTATTAAGCATCTACTCTAGCTGACCCAATTCTGGGGATAAACATTAATGGATTAGGCAGAGGAAGTTTCTTCTTTCAAGAAGCTTACATTCCAGGGGCGCCTGGGTGGCTCAGTGGGTTAAAGCCTCTGCCTTCAGCTCAGGTCATGATCTCAGGGTCCTGGGATTGAGCCCCGCGTCGGGCTCTCTGCTCAGCGGGGAACCTGCTTCCCCCCTCTCTGCCTGCCTCTCTGCCTGCTTGTGATCTCTCTCTCTCTGTCAAATAAATAAATAAAATCTTTAAAAAAAAAAAAAGCTTACATTCCAGTGGAGGGAAAAAACCAGTAACAACAACAAAAAGAATGAAAATAACAAGATATGCCTAGTACAAGGACTAAGATAACATGAAATAAGTTCATATTATATGACAGGCGTGTTGGATGCTGGCTACCGCCAGAAGGGATAGTTGAACTGATGGCAGAATAATGTGAAACAGTCTGTTCGGTGAATAGGGTGTCGGCCATTTTAATTGGGAGAAGAACCAATGACTCTATGGCAGGGAAACCCTTGGGTTTTCAAGGAATAGATAGGTGGCTGCTTAAAAAAAGGAGGAGAATCGTGTGGGATGAGTCCACTAAGCAAGGGCCAGATTACATAAGGTCCTTTTACTGGGGTTTGGAATATATTTTGAGTGTAGGGAGGACCTGAAGCTGTTAAACAGAGAAGTAACAAAAACTGCGTGACCATATGGGGAACAAAAGTATAATCCCAGCAGCTGAATTGGGCCCGAGAAGTTGTAACGTTAAAGAGAATGAGTTAGACCACGAAGATTAACTTTTACCCTTGGTGGTCATATTGGGCAAACTCCTGTAAAGACGTGCAAGTATTTATTCTGTTCTTTTGAGCAACAGAACACACGTGATCCAGGGATTTAAACAAAAAGTGTCAACTTCTCTACAGCAGCTCCGACCTCCTGTCCTGCCCTCAAAAAGGAGGCTCGCCATGTGATCCTGACCATTTACAGGAACCGAAATCCGCAGGGAGTCTCAGGCAAGAATGCACCCAGGAGGTGTTTTCTAAACATTTCAAACACCGAATTGCTTTTCCACTCGAGCAGTTGACGTTGCTCCTCTCACTTGCCGGATATAGTGTTGTTCACTCCAATTTTTCCAGTTCCTTTCATGCTGTTAAAAGGCAGGTGTTAACTCGTTTTTAGAAAATTTACCTCAGACGTGAAAGAATAGCTTTTCTTTTGACCCCTGTTTCAACCCTCCAGCTCACTGGCCAGTGGCTTGGCCTTTATAGGGCGGCTTCCCCCTCCAGAGAAAATGCAGCCTTTGATTTCAAATGAGATTATTCTGCCTTGCTGCTCTGTGCAGGTGCTGAGATTCCGACCATGGTTCACTGACTCTGGGGGAGGAATGTGGTCAGTCTCACTCCTAAATACCTGCCGTGCTCCTGCCGTGCCCCTTGAAATACTTCAACGGTAATAGGATGTAGCACAGCAGATCGTCCATAGTCTCTGGTCCCCATCATGGACGCAAAATTAACCTTTTCTCCAGGTCTAACGGTTTCGATGTGGTGCTCTTCTCTCCTTTTTACACAAGAAAAGGAATCCTTGAGCCTTTAGAGCCTTGCATGTAACATACTGGCTCTTCAGAGATGTATCTACTAAAACCCGAGTGTCTTTATGATTCAAAATATTTTTAATGGTAAGAACGTACCTACGTAATAGAATTCAGAATGTTTTGGTTGGCCCTCCACCTGTGCTACTCACTAGTAAGTGCACCATGTATTTTCTTATCATCACTGCTTTATAGATGTGCTTTGCTTGGCCTAAAATGTCCTCCAACCTTATTTTTTTCCAAGCTCATGCAAATAACCCTTCTACTGAGAAGCCTCTCTAGACAGTAAAGTTCCTATTTCTACCACAAACTCAGGCTAGGACGTTGAGGTCTCCATTTGAGAGCATTTAGTTGAACGTACCCTAACTGTTCAATGACACAATCCGATTCATAGTCTTTGATATGTCATAGATTCAATAAATGTTGATGTTAGCCAGTCAGCTCAAAACCATTTTATATTATCAGTGTAAAGTACTGTAGTGTTTCCCAGCAGATTATTCGTTTCCATGTCATTTGGTCATCAGAACTTGTAACATCTTCAAGAACAGGAAAAACTTCCAGTTGACTGATTTCAAAGGATTTTAAATACACTGAGATAGAGAGTCATCTCTGTCTTGTCCACACATCCTGGATGCTATGGTAGCAAAGGTCAGGAAGATCTGAGGTTTGATTGACTTGTGGATTATTCTCATGTATCACCCACTGGGAATATTACCAAAAATGATAGAGGTCTGTCTTCTGTCCTGTCCATTTAGATTATGTGGCAGCAAACAAATGCCCATTTGCATCTCTGGGCATTCTAAAAAATAAAGATAATTAATAATCACACCAAGAGAGTGAGTGAGCCTTGGCATTTGAAGTGAGATGTGGGCTGTGGAGTTTAAGGTCATCTGAACAGGGAGGGCAGAGATGATGAATCGTCTGAGTAAAGAGCCTCCTTGGGACTTCAAAAATCTGTCTGTGGCCTGGGGGAGTGATAGGCAGGAGCTGTGATACAGAGTCCTTGGGCGGAAATTATCCATTAATTTATCTATTTGTGCATTCCTTTATTCCCCAGCCATCTGTTGGGTTCTCCCTATGGGCAGCCACCATCCTGGGTGTGGGAGGTACAGTGATGAATGAAACAGAGTCAGATCTTGCCCTCGTGGTGCTTCCAATCTGGAAGGGAAGAGATGTTATTACATAAGTAACTTGTTTGCGGTATTGCTGATGAGTGCCATAGAGTATGGGAATGTGGGGTTCTTAAGAGGCTTTTCTGAGGAAGTGGCATTTAAATTTAGTCTCAAAAGAAAAGGCTAGTCAAGGAAGGAGGATGGGACCTCGGGAGGAGAAGGAGGGCCAGGACCAGTAGGATGGGGGGCGAGGGGGTCAGCTAGTCCCATCTGATGAAATAGGTCCTAGGATACTTGATGAATCCGCCATAAATGATCATCAGGGTAAACTTTGGTGTTTTTTTTTTTTTGTTGTTGTTGTTGTTGTTGTTAAAATCATGCGGAATTTTAAAATTAACTTTTGTCATTTGGCAGGATTTCTTTTTAGGAGGAAGAGAAAGATGTGATATTCAAAGGAATAAAATTGTTTTATAATGAAAACCTAGAACACAGTAAAACTGTACTAAGTCTCTCTGCTCATTTTGCCACTTCAGGTGAGAATTAGGGGAGAAAGAGGAGAGAGGCAATGGCCAGAAGGAATTAATGGGGGGCAAAGGCACAGGAAGCGAAAAGAGAAGAAAACATAGAGTGATGCACCATGTGTGCCAAATATTAAAAAGAAATGGTTTTGTTCTTTCTTGCTAGACTATCAAGGTTCAGGCTGCTATTTAATCATTCCCTCGTGATAGAAAAATTATGAGAGTCTACCGTATTCATAGCCCCTGAACTTTATTTTGACACTTTTTGGGGACACCTTTGAGTGATTCTCCAGGTTTCAGTATCCAGAATCCTATAAATGTGGGTGCTGGGTAGAATGAAGGCAAGAGCCCAGCCAAGCCTCAGTTCACTACTACTGTATGTGGCGATCCAAAAGGGGTGAACTAGATTGTGAAAATAGTAAGGAACTAGCAGAAACACCTTAGCTTTCTGCTTTGGGCTGCATTGGGCTTCATGAGAGAGAGAATAGTCTCGGGTTAAATGAGGTGACATTTGAGGGAAGAACTCCATCCACAGGAAGTAGTCTAATCCCCCAGCCAATTGTTGGGTATTAGAAAGGACAATGAATAAACCAAAGACATTCATGTTATTAATATCAAGGGGAACTGTCCATTGTGCTTAAGACTTAAGATGTATGAAGGGTCCTAGGCTACTTTTCATGGAAGAGTGAAAACAGAAAGAGGGTTGAGCATCTTTGGAAAACAGATGTTTGAAAACAAACGATGTGGGTGGAGAGGCACAGGGAAATGAGGTTAGTGAAACGGGAATCAAGGATAAACTTGATGTGTATACTCTGCGGATACAAGAAAGCAGTCTGAGTTTAGCGTGCATGTTCACTCACAAATCCCCAAATGTTGTCCTTTTCAAAGATTTTGAAAAATCAGTCTTCCTAATCTATAGTTTCATCTGTTATCCACATGAGTCTCTTCTAAAGGATGTGAGAGAAAACAAATTTGATAATCGACATAAGCAATTTAAATGGCTCTCTGTTAGGGCCCCTGGATGGCTCTTGATTTCAGGTCCTGATCTCGGGGTCCTGGGATCGAGCCCAGCACCAGGCTCCATACTCAGTGGGGAGTCTGCTTGTCCCTCTCCCTCCCCCCACTTGTGTGTGCGCTGTTTCTCTCTCTCAAATGAGTGAATAAATCTTGATAAATTACCATTGGTAAGATAAGCCAGGTATTCTGTGGAACTGTTATGCTCAAAGACCACTTAAAACTAGAAAATGATAATTGGACTATTTTGAAAATACGTGTTATATTTTGTAAGTGATACGAGAGTGGCCATATCAACTTTCACTGTCTTTGTGTTACAAAAGCTCCAATTCATTTTTTTTCCCCTTAATCCACTTTACAATATTAAAAAATCCCACACTTGGATTTAAGAGCGCAGAGTGGGTGTTTTGTACTCATAAAAATACCTTTCTCTGCTGTCATCCAGATTTAGGTGTATTTCTTTAAGACACCTTGTGGTAAGACGTACACTTTCTTTTCTCCAGCATTAATGAGCAGTGGTACACCCACATGGAAACATGCTTCTAAGGCTTTTTAAAAATAATTTGGCATTAAGTAGATATCCAAAATATACCTTACCTAGAAATGCTCTGCTTTGGGATACAGAGGATGGAAGATGAAATACTTCCATTATGTGAGGAAAAAGGAAGGGAGACATAAAGCTTATGGATGGGTTCCTGTGCAGATCAGAGGTTTGCTTCGCCAGATTCTTACTCGGGTTCTGTTCCAGGGTGGTCCTGAGGAAGTCAAACTTTCCTAGCCTATTTCCTCAGCTGCAAGGTGGGTCAGAGTGGTTCCCAACTTACAGGGGTTTTGTAAGGATCAAATAAGTGGCTGTGTAAAGCTCACAGACCCTGTGTGTGGTGAAGGCTTGTCTGTTTGTTTGTTCGGAGAGGAGGCGGTTCCTCTGCTGATTTGGGGACTTTGCTTTGGGTCACTTCATGTGGTTACTGAAACATCAGCCACGTCTGTTTCCTGGGTGTATCAGGCAGCAGAGAAGAGAGGGGAGTTAAACTCCGACTGTTTTCAATATTAATTCTCTCCAGCTGCTAGAGGGGGCACACCATTCCACGGTGTGGTTGTCTTCCTCAGCTCGTGACCCTTTTCCTTGTCGCTTTTCCTTCCTTTTATACTTCATGATGTTAATTGACTCCAAGGCGATGGCATTAATTGTGTGGGCTAAACCAAGAGGCAGGGCCTAGTTCAAATGAGAATTGGGGAGAGGGTTGTGTATTTGAGATCTGGGGCGGTTCTTTCCTTGACTGGTTCTTTGGCCCTTGCACACATTCAGGGATGCCTGCCTTCTGGACCCACTGTGATTCCGCCCAAATCCACAGCTACCCTTGCTTCTCTGGGGACAGCAATCCAAGGGCTATCTAGAGAAGGTAAATAAGCCAAGATCACTTAGCCTAAGGCATGTGTCATCGCCAGCATAGATCGCGTTAGCTGACCATTCCATGGAGATCTGTGGTGAGCTCCACGAACAATGGTGGAAGAAATGAAAGATACTGTTAGGTCCCAGAAGGCTTCATTGGCTGTCCTTTCTCATGGTCTTGAAAGTGAATTTCAAGCACAGTAGTCTTTTCACTGTACTATCAGTCACCTGCTCATTCTTAAAACTTGATTTTAAAGAAGAACCCAAAAGAAGGGGAAAAACACGTGTACACATTTGGTTATTGTAATGTTTTGAAAAAATGTTATTGTGAGTGAGCTAAATGCAGATTAATGGAGGGAGGTTGACTATGTTAGAATATCAATGACGTGAAAGATGGAGCCATTAAAAATGAGAACTATATTACGGAAAATCAGGATGATAAGTTTTAGAAGAGAAAGAATCAATGGTAGTTACTGTAAATTGTGTGGTTGTCTTCATTTTAGTTTTTTCCAATTTTCCTTAAGGCCATCGATAGTTTTACAGATGTAGTGTTCAGATAAAATTGAGGAGGTCAGGTATTCAACTTTGATTATTATCACCCAGAACTTAAATTTATCAGGACATCCTTTGCTGAAAAGCAAGTAGTCTATAATTTTTAAGACGACAGTTTTCAGGGTGCTGAGACCAGGGAAATTTCTTTATGCCTTGGAAATCTCAAACTGCTTATCAGTAAGATACTCTGTTGATGGGAAGATTAAATACGACTGATGCATGTAAAGTAATTATCATAGTACTTGGTGGTCAGCAGTCATACAGGAAGATCTTAATGTGTTAGTATGTTTTGAAGGACTGGTGTATTAACAATAAAAACATTGCTTCAGGCGATAGAAATTAAAAGTGAAAATCCTAGAAGATGAGTACCAACTTAATGTTCTCAGTCATTTATTTTTGAATGGGAAAATAAGAGCTAAGAAGAAACTTACTCTTAATGTACAAAACCCAGATGATGGGTTAGTAAATAGAATCCATAGGGACAGTGGGGGCATAAGCTTGAAAGATCACTTCTGGGCAAATGCAAATTAGGTACAGTGTGCAGAGGGTGATGGTGAGGAGGTCTGGGGGCGGGGGGGTTCAAGAGCTGAGATTTTGGAGCCAGCCTGACGTGTTCAAGTGCTAGCTTTGGTGCATGAACTTGGGCGCCCTACTAAATTTCAGTTTCCCCACCTATAAAAAGGGGCTAATAACCACTCCCATTTCCTAGTGTTATGGTAGGAATGAAATGAGTCACTCTGTGTTAAGAGAGTGCTGCCACTGGGATGTTACTGGTCACCTTATAATATGCCTAGAAAAGGGGACTTTGAGCACTTAGACTTTATCACATTTTTGTTGTCATAATTGTAGTCGTTCATCTGCTTTTTGATTTAATGAGCAATACCACTTCCGGTGTTAATAAAGTAACACTTTTGGAAACGTTAAGTCCTGATGATTTTAGGTGATGAAATCCTCACTTGTAGTTCTTGAGGTATAAATACTTAGGAAATGAGTGTACGCAGGTCATCCTGCAGAGCAATTAGTACATAGTGACCGAATCACCCTTCCCCCAATTTGAGGGGGTTAATAACACAATCACTTTAGTCTCAGGAGGTGAAGTAATCAGACCACTGAATGAAAACAAAAACCTCTTATAATTTTAGCTACCAGGATATTAGCTATAATGGAGGAGTCGGGACTGGCGAATGACATTATCAAAGAGCCTCCTGTGCTCTGCTGGTCTCAGCTTAAAAAATCAGTATGCATGCAAGTACACGCCTAATTCAGGGAATCCTTGGTCTGTCATTATAGGTTTTTTTGCAAGTATTTCCCTTAGGACTGCTATAAACACACAACTTGGTGTACATAAACTCAATTTATATGTGTGTGTGTGTGTGTGTGCGTATATAAATAAATATGTAAATGTTTTAAATAGCTTGGTCAGACCCATACCTTTGCTATTATATAGAAAAAAAAATTTACATGTCATACAGCAGTCCTCACAACATGTTTTGATTGAAAGACCATGGAGCCTGTGGCCTGTAGCTCTTCACTGCACCAGCTCTGAAATCATCATTTTGCTCCCAACCTGCTCTGCCTCCTATTTCCCTCTTCTGTCATGATATCCCCTCTACTGTGATGGCCTGTTGGACACCTTGGGGTCTGTCGTCTACTCTTTCTTTCTTACATGGTGCCCCCACTCCCCACATCTGGACGGTTACCATGGTTTTTAAAGTGTCTCCTCTAAAGATTCTTCATGTAAGAGCTCATCTCTTGTCTGGTTATTTGAAGGCCTCGTCCCCTTCACCGGTACTATCATAGCACTTTCCTACCTGTTTCCTCTCGTAATCCGCCTGCTGGGATACTCGAGATGATGGCTTCAAAGCAGTTCTTCTAAAATGCAAATCTAATTACATTAGCAGACATTTCCCCTAGAGCTCTGCAAACGCTCATTCTACAGAACGTTAAAAATGTTATGTTAGGGAAATTCTGGGTGAAATCACGTTAAACAGCATTCTTCTTTGTAAGACTTACCAGAGCTTTTGGGATTTACACATCATGGTTATCTAAAAGGCTGTTATGATATATACCTCCTCCTAAAACTTACCAAAATCTGTATTTTATATTTTTGGAAGTCCCCTAAAAGAGGAACTGGTGTTTTATGGAATACACTTTATGAAAGATGATTTTATTTGCCTCTTGAAACCCTCATAATTGACAATGACCTATGAGATGCAGCGGAAAGTCCTTAACACAGTTTCTGAGAGCCTCTGTGGTCAGCCCCCTGCTGTCACCTCAGCTCTGCACACAGTTAAGCTGCTCTTAAACAGCTTCTGTCTGACCCCGTCAAACTGTGTATCTATCTAGGTCCAGCATCATATACATTGTCCTGTGTGTTTTGCAGACCTAGCTCTCTTGACCTGAACTGTTTCCCCCTACTCTCTCCTGCTTGATGAACTCCTTTGTCCCTCCAGATGGGGTTCAAATAACACCTCCTTTGGAAAACTTTCCCCAACCCACCCAAGCAGAGGATCTTTTTCTGTAGCATACCTCCCTGACACTGATGTTTCTTGGAGTTTTCATTGCACTTTATTAAAAATAAATTATTTATGTATAGACACCCCCCCCCCCCCGTTCTGTTCCCAACTCGAAATTCTCGAAATTCCTTAATAATCCATGCTCTTTTATCTGGCATCCTGCACCTGGTGCACATGGTTGTGGTCATAGTCTGTCATCAGGAGAGAGATACAGTACCATTAAGTTAGGACTGGGAAGAGATCACCGAGGCAAGACGGGGTTTACTAATTGATACACTGTAACTTCAGACATGAAATCCTTATCAGCAGGAATGGCATCTGAATTTTAACTTCATTGTCTACTTAAAAAGATGGCCTCAAATTAAATGATGAGCATTTGTAACTTTGAAGGTTATTTCCTACCTTCTCTTCTTTCTGCTTTCCTGGTTATCTTATATCTGAGTAAAAGAGAAAAGGAACAGAATAGCCTTCAGAGGGGCTGAGATCATTATTGAATATGTCACATCTCAGATCTTGGGAGGAGATCAAAGGAGAAACAATAAATAGGTTCCCCCCCCTTTGATTTAACCACTCACTCTTGGTTGGCTGTAGATCATTCATTTTTGGAAAGATAATTGTGGCAACAGCTGTCTAGAACAAGCAGACAGCAGAGTCAGCTCTGTCCCAGGAGGATCGATATTCAGAGAATGAATTTACTCGGGGCAATAACATGATAGGTTTTACAATTAAGAGGCATATAGAAACCATATTATTACACCTAAGAAAATAACATTGGAACAAGATAGAAGACTCTTCCAAGGTCCCAAGAATCAAACATATACTTCGCAGGTTGCAAAGATATGTTTTTACCCATGTTGGGCAAAATAATACTGTCAAGCTTTTCTTTTATCTTCCATTTGTGTATAGCATATATCTTAATTTATTTGTGCATGTTTCATGTTAGCAGATCTTTTGAGCCAAGAGCTACATGCAGAGGGTATCCAGGAAGGAGTTAGGAAGAGATGGGTAGTAGTGGTAGATTCAGCCAGGGTGAGGGGGTACTTAGCCAGCCAACAGGTATGATGGTGGATTCTTCTAAAGCCTTCTTTAATTTTCATTTATTTTTGTTTGCTACTTCAGGAGACCCGAAATTGACTAACCAGTCAGGAGGTCCTTCAAAGTGAGCATTTAAAAAAGAGAGTTAAAAAAAAAAACCAAAAACCAGAACACTTCGTCATTTATGGAATATTTTAGATATGTGGCAGTGGGAAGGCAGACGTCAACAGAGATGGCCAGAGGAGTAGGTTTTGCTTGTGTTTGCTAAGAGCAGGCCCAGCCAAGGATTGATGGTAACTATAGGGACTTCAGTTTTGTGTGTGTGTGTGTGTGTGTGTGTGTGTGTGTGGACTCAGGTGGCCTGGCTAAAGGAAGGATACAATTCCACAGCTAGGGAGACCAGCATGATCCAACACCAGATGTGGCTTTGCTGGAATGAGGGCGATCTGGGAAAGAGGTAGGGTCGATCTTTTGATGATATTGTGGGAACTTCAGCAAACCTTTCCTGAATGAGAGATAAGGAGGGAGAGTTCCTCGTTTCTCCTTTCCCTTTCTTCCTCTCTGCTTGAAAGGCTGCATGAGATTTGATCTTACCTTTGTCAGGAAAAATTAAAATCAGATCAGTAAGTAGTTAGTCAGAGATTATTGTACATATAAGAAGAGTTCAGCAACTGGGTGCTTTCAAACCCAAAACTTATAAAAGCTCTGAGGCAGGATGTTACGAGATGCCTTATCAGATGAAACTGAAGAAATTGCTTAACCTTGACAATGATGGGTTATTACAGTGGGAGTTTCCAGGAGGAAGAAAATTGGTTAAAAGTGATTATCTTAAACCACTTTAGGAAGATGGCTTAAGTTTTGTGATTGCCTTCTGTGATTGTCAGAGGCCATTTAGAAGGAAAAAAACCTGTTTCCCTTAGGATCATGGAATCAGCAGCTAGATTTGGGTTTCCTTACATGGTGAATTCTCAAATTTGGTCGCCATCTTTATCTTACTTCTGCACATATACACACAAAGCTTTCACGAACCTTCTCAAGATCTACAGGGCCAGAATATTAAAATGGTGTTGCATTCAACCTCTTCAAAATACTGTTTCAGTAGATCGTAAGACTTTGGGTAAAACTGAAGCAATTTCTAGTAGGATAAATTGGGGCTGGAGTTCTATTTTAATACATGTGAAGAGTAATTGAAATCTTAACCTAAAGGTGTGGCTGTCCCTAACATTTTGGGTCACGGGGTGCTTCATTGGAGATGGTAACCCTGTGCACTGTGGGGTTGAGCTGCGTTATTGGCCTCTGTCAGCTCAACAGCAGCAGCAAAACCCACCTCTCAGCTGTGACAAACAAAAATGTCTCCAGATACTGGCATTTGTCCCCTGAAGACCTAAGTTGCCCCTGGATGAGAATTACCTGAAATGCAATGTGTGGTTTCTCACCGTGAACTTAAAAACTTGTCTTGGAGTCAGGAAATCTTTCAACTAGTGCTGATAGTCCTTTTTCTTTCTTGGTCATGAGTTGAGCATCTTACAATGAATCCGATGCTGGGGATACAAAGACGAAAAAGAAATTCCCCTCACAAACTTAAATTTTAATAAGGAAGACAGATGTGTGAAATAAACCATTACTCTGTAGAGTTGGAGTGTGGTTCTTGAGACGTAAGCCCCTGGTGCCGTGGGAGCCCAAAGGATGCAGAATCAAATTTGGAGGGACAAACTCGGGGGAGTTGTGTAATGAAAGGGATTTCTGTACTATTCTGGGCTTGTTGCTCCTGTGTT
>JAQQSY010000339.1:0-19678 GCA_028646535.1 Procyon lotor | reverse complement strand
TTTAATAGGATCACAAACCTTGACAGGCAGCCTACTTGAGAAACGGTAAACTCTCTGAGCTGGAAAGAGCCATGGGGATTATCTAGTCCAAGCTCCTCTGATATAAGAATCCTTTCCCCCACGTCATTGGCAAAGGCAGCTCAGCCAGATTCCGCCTCAACGCTCTCAAGGAAATGTCCAGGACTGACACATATAGGGCACTTCGCAGACAACAAAGTGCCTGCAATCACATTGTTTCGCTTAAATTATATTTCGGATGATGACATGGAGATTTTGAGAGATTATAAATGCCTAGCCACAGTGACACAGCTAACCAATGGCTGAGCCTTGCAACTTTGGACTATAAATCTGTGTTGCTTTTTCCTGTGCCTCCCAAGGGTCAGAGGAGGCTCTGTTTTCTGCTAGGCACTCTGCTACTTTGTTGGAAAGCTGTGATCATTTAAAAACTTTTTTTTTTAAGACTTTATTTATTTATTTATTTATTTGATATCTAGAGAGAGAGCACAAGCAGGGAGAGCAGCAGGCAGAGGGAGAGGAAGAAGCAGGCTCCCCACCAAGCAGGGAGCTCGATGCAGGGCTCAATCCCAGGACCCTGGGATCATGACCTGAGCCAAAGGCAGATATTTAACCCACTGAGCCACCCAGGTGCCCCTAAAAAATTCTTGAAGAGGCAAAATCTATCTCCCTGTAACTTTTTATATTTTAACAGAACCTTAAATAGAGCTCACTATATGAAAAGCACTATTTAAAGCACTTTCCAAACATGAACTCATTGAATTCTCATAACAATCATGTGAAATGAGTACTATATTTATTACCATTTAACAGATGAGAAAACCAAAGCTGCAAGTAAGTGGCAGAGCCAGAATCTAAGCCAAACTAAATGAGTCTGTGTCCAGGGTCCAAATCCCATCCTGCCTCCCTTCTTAACTGCTGGGACTTCATTCTAGTCTTTGAATCAACACAGAATAAAGCTGCTTCTTTGGTCACATAACAGCATCACAAATATTTGAATAAATCTATCAGACTCCCTCCCCAGATCTGTATCAGTCAGGGTTCTATCAGAGAAAATAAACCACTAAGAATGACATATAGAATTAGGGATTTATTACAAGGGTCTGATTTTCTGCCATTAGGGGAGCTAAATAGTCTCAAATCCTCTTGTACCTGTCTGATGCTAGAAGTCACACATTCAGAAGTTGAGATTTTGGTAAAATTAATAGTTTTTACTGTTTCATCAAGAGCATTCTTAGATAAATCTGGGTGATTTTTTTTTAGATTTTATTTATTTTATTTTAGAGAGAGAGCAAGCACAGTGAGCAGGGGGGAGGGGCTGAGGGAGAGGGAGGGAATCTCAAGCAGACTCCAAGCTGAGTGGCAGAGCCCAACATGGGCTCAATCCACCCACCCTGAGATCATGACCTGAGCCTAAACCAAGAGTCTGATGCTATAACCGACTGAGCCACCCAGACGGCCCAGGTAAATCTGGTTTTTAGAAAGCTGCCAGAGCATGTCAGTGAAAAGTACAATCACAACTAAGTACACTTCAACACAGCTGCTTTGATTCATGGAAAGGAGCCAGAAACTTATCCACCACTGCTTTTGAGCTTTAAGTGTAAATATCAACACAATGAAAGAGGAAAATAACACCTTAGTATTACTATGAAAATAGCCTTGACTGTGCAAATCCCCTGAAGTGGATTCAGGTACCTCCAGAGATCTGTGGATGCCCCTTTAATGTCAGATGCTCTCTAGTAAATCAAGGAAGTCCGGGCATTTCAACTTGATTTAGAGTAAGCCACCCTGGGAACCAGGTCTAACTTGACTAACTAAAAACCACACACGTGGACACATAGACTCCCAGCCAGGAGCATGCACAATGTTTCTTCAGACTAAAAATCTCGACTGCCCATATTGAATCCAAATGAGCTGGCATGCAGAGTCCCAATTCTGGAACAAAAGGAACTTAAAGCATGGCTCTATTATAATAATGTAGACATGCTTAAGTGAAAGGGCAGCACACCTTGTGAAGGAAGAGTTATGATTAGATTGGCAACCTCTGTTCCCATTAGAAGCCTAAACCATTCCGTGGGTCCCTGGAGGTTTTTCCCAATAGCCTCAGTATATTCCTGTTGGTTTCAGTCCATCATTCTAGCCTTCACGATTATCGGAGGAACTAACATGTGTAAACGGCTGGAATTTATGAATGCCGTTGTCCTTCCTAATGAGAAAATACTAATGATGAGACATGATTCATGCCCTCAGTGCGTTCAAAATCTAATAAGAGAGACAGATCTATCTGCAAATAAGTGCAGCAAACAATTTTATTGAAAGTAATTCTGTGCAACTCCTTACACCAGTTACCTAGAGAAAATTCTCCAAAGTCGCCTCAGCATGTGTGGAATATACAGTCAAACTCCCGCATGCCTTTAGTTAATTCAGCATATTTTCCCTCTCTTTCAATGCCCCATGGGGTCTGTCTTTCGAGGTGCTCACAGGATCTCAGCCCTCCCCAACGAGATCATTCCTGTGTTTACCACTCACTGTGACAGCCCTCATTATCCATAAGGTTTATTATTACTCTTGCATATCGCTGGTAGTCAAGAACACAGGGATTTTGTTAAGTCCAGAAAGGAGGAAAAATATTAGGAAATCCAGTCTCATCTTTGGCATGGAACATTTGTCAAAGCCAGTGTAAGGGGAGAAAGGAATCAGTTGCTAACAGCATTTTCATTCTGGAGTGCCCTAACCATGAGCAGCTGGGCTGAGATTGCCTTTTCAGAGTTCATGAGGGACTTCTACAGCTGTCACATGGAAGCAAGCCTTCACAGGCATTTCTCAAAGCCAGACTTATCTGAAGCAAGCATCTGGTGACAAATGTTGAAAGAATAACAAAACCCTCTGTACTCTGGGTTTCTTGACCTTCGTGCTTACTAATGTTCAGCTTTCCCTTCCCTGCCCCACTCCCCCAATCTCTAAGCCATACCACCGGGTAGAGCCATACCACTCTACTTAACATGTGCTGCTAGAGACAAGAAAGAACAGAGGCCCATGCTTCTGGGCCTGGCAAAAATCAGCATATTAAAAAGTTAGCACATCAACTGACAGAAGAACGCAGGGAACAAATTTGTGCAACTCTCCTTTGGACAGTGGATACTTTTTAAACGAACCAGAACTCAAGCACTCTCCACTAAATCCTTTTCTAATTAATCCTCTGCCAGCCAAATAGATTATTTTCATAAATTTAAAACAGTGTGGGAGAATTTCTTCACAGATTCCCTTTTTAATCCCAATTTGCTCTCCAGAGCTGTCACGAGTGAAAGCCAAATGGTTCCTAGAGTCTGTGAAAAGTCTCCTTTCTTGGTCTGGATCAAACCATTGAGCACCATTTTAATGAGTAACTTTAGGTTTACAAGAGTTGCAAAAAGGGACTGCCTGGTGCTGAGAGGTGGCGGTGAAGACAGTGGGGCTCTCCTTTGAAATTTGCCTTATTTATACAGAATTCTAAGACTTCTAGGCACTGAGTGAGTTCCTACTAACTTCTGGAACAATTCTCCATGTTCCCTGGATTAACCCAACAAATGAGGGCAGGATTACAGTTTGTCACTGTGGTTCCTCATATACTCCAAGGACAGAAAACACTCAGGCTCTAAAGCCAAGTTTATTTATTAAAGATGCAGAGGAAAGGAAAGAAGCTGTGGTACTTACCGCCCATCCATCCAACAGTCATCTTAAGGGCTGTGCCTAAATGTAACAAGCAATAGATGGAACACTGGTAGCTCCTCTTGACCTTTACCTTGACTCCCCAGCTGAACTCTCAGTAGCACCCATACAAGGGAAGCTGAGGAGCTGAGCCCCAGGGCAGCACCTGAAAAAGCAGAATGATACCCCCTTAATTTTAGCATGTACCTCAGATGAAGGCTTTTCTCCTATTCTTCTGTCATTAAAGCAGACTTCTGTCATTTACTCACCCATCCGACCATGAGCAACTGCTTCCCCTCCTTCTGCCATCACACACACACACACACACACACACACACACACGTTAATACATAAGAAACAGAATAATTTCCTATTTTTTCCCTCTACTATGTCTCAGTAAATTTTTTTAAAGTAACTTTTTTTAAGTAGAAGGAAAAAGGAAAGGGGAGGGGCAGAGATGGAAGAAGAGGAGGAAAAAGAAGAGAAGGCAGGAAGAGAGTGAGAAGGGAGTAGGTGGAGGAACAGAAGGAGAAAGGGAAGAAAGCATCATGGGTAGGTGTCAGGTCTTGTCTAATTCCATCTTATATTATCTTCTTCTTTCAATTCAGTATTTGTAAAGTGCCTCCTGTCAAGGCACTCTTCAAAGGCACTAAAGATGGAACCAACAAGATCAAGACCACATCCTCGTGGAATTTCTATTCTAATGGAGCAAGGTACTTAATCAATGTTGTAACCAAGCTATAATTTACTATCAGAAAAGGATATGTTTTATAAAAATACAAAGCAGGGTAAGATCGGGTATGAGTGCTGGGTTCAGAGAGTGTGCTGCTTTACCCAAGACAGAGAGGAAGGCCTTCCTGAAGGAGCAACGTTGTGGAAGAGCCAAGAATGAGGTTCAGGAATCAGCCAGGAAGCTTCATAGAGGAAGAATATTCCAGGCCCAAGGTCTGAAGTAGAGCCTTTTGTGCGATGACCCTGAGGAACAGCAGGATCAGCATGCTAAGGGGCAGTGATGGGCTGAGTGGTAAGATATGGGATCAGAGAAGTAAGCACAGACTAGATCAGGAAGGGCCCTGAAGCACGTGAACTTAAAACGTATTCCAACTGTTGTGGGAAGCCAACTGGGTAGTTTGAGCAGAGGAGTATCAAGACGAAAATGTTTTAGAAGGATGATTTTGACTAGTGTGTGGATAGGTTCTGCGGGGTAACAAGATGGAAGCAGGGAAATGAATTAGAGGGCTACTGTAGTTGTACAGGAGCAACCAAGGGTGGACGAGGACCAGGGTAGACAGGAGTGGCAGCATTGGAGATGATGAAATGTCAAACCTAAGAGTGACTCCCAAGTAGTGGCCTGGTACATGGTCCTGCCATTTACTACTATAGAGGCCATTAAAGAAGCACTTTGGGGTGGGAGGAGGAATGAATTCTTTTTGGAATACACTAGGTTTGAAATGCCCATTGGACATCCAACAAATAAAGAGACAATAGCTGCATGTACCTCAGGCTAGAGTTGAAGAGAGACATTGGGACTGGAAATACAAAGCTGAGTCATCTGGTAAGAAAGGGGACTTAGGGGCATGGGTCTAGGATGTGAGTAAAGAGAAGAGCAAGGTCTAAGAATCTGGCCTTGGATGTTGCACCATACAGAGCAAAAATAAAATGAAGGAGCCAAAAAAAGTAGACTGAGAACAGCAGTCAGTAAACATGGTCTTCTGGAAGCCAAGTGAAGAAGAGATGTCCTCAAGGAGAGTGGGATCAAGTGGGTTAAACACTGTTAAAAATAAAAAGGTAGGACTTGGAATGCCCACTGTATTTGGGTATATGGTAGCCACTGAGTTGAGCCCTGCCTGTGTTTTTTCAATGGAGTGGTGATGCACAAAATTCTGATTTGAGAGAGTTCAAGAGAATAAGAAAATGAAAACAACTGGTGTAGACAAGTCTGAGATTCAATCCAAATGGGAGCAAAGAAACTGGGCAATAGTTAGAGAGGAATTTAGAGACACAGAAGCTGTTTTTTCTTATGGAAATTACAAGGTGTTTGTATGCTGATAGAAAGATCCCATAGAGTCAGAAAAGGTGATGATACAGAAGACAGGAGAGGTTTTAGAAAGTCCTTAGAGGCCTCCAATATACAAGTGGTGGCGTTGACAGTAGTCAGGACCCCACTGGGCATCCAAAGGTGGAGGGGAGGCAGGTTATCTGGATTGGTTTGAATATTCCATATGTGAAGATATGGAGGTTCTCATTGGATTGATTCTTTTTCTTCAGTGAAATAAAATATGCAGGCTGAGGAAGGAGGATTGGTAGTTTGACGAGAGGAAGGCTGGGGAGAGGGAGCTGGGGAATGCTGGGCGGCCCGCTAGACGGTCGTGAGCACAAATGTACCCCAACAGTGCAAACCCAAATGCCACGATTCTCTTCCTAAGATGAAATAATAGTATTTTTAAAGAAATTCTATTTGAAAACACACACACACACACACACACACACAAATTTCTCACTCTCAAAATTTACAATGATTTCTAAAGGACGTATCAATAATGACTGGACTCAAACTTTGAAATAAGGATTATATATACTGAACCATTGGAAAATTTTTTTTTTTTTTTTTTTTTTTTTAAATTTTTATTAACATATAATGTATTATTTGCCCCAGGGTACATGTCTGTGAATCTTCGGGCTTACACATTTCACAGCACTTAATAGCACATACCCTCCCCATTGTCCCCACCATTGGAAAATTTATATATTTTTTGAGAACAGGGATTTTTATATTGTTCATTGTTGTACTACCTAGTGCCTCATTAGTAAACTGAAAATATAGCCATTGAAAAAATGAATTGTGATAGCACATACATCGTATGACTGACGCCTGTCAGTACAGGCATCTAGCTAATGGTTGGTCATAACGGGGTGTCCCAAAAGTCTTAATGATAGTTTAAGCTTCATAACTTTAGAAGTATAAATGCTAGAAGCCTACAAAAAATCCTTTGAATGTTAAATTATTTACATCTCTTACATGTTGACATAGTTTTGTGTATTTTAAAAAATAAATGTTTAATTTTAATCTTTTGTTTCGACATTTGTCACATTGGCAGAGCCTGAAAAAATTAAATTATTTATTATTTAAAACTCATAAATCACAATAAGAATATAAGAAAGGTAAACAACTCAACTTTCAAAGGACGTTTTTGTAATTTCATAGCATTCACTCTGTTGAATTTCATAGCATTCACCCTGTTCTTAAAACTGAAAAGCATACTAAGATTTTTGGGACACCCTGTCTATATGAGCCACAGAGAGTGGTGTCTTGGAGCATCTCAGTCCCCACTTCTGCCCAGACAACATGAGAGAAGAGTCCAGCCTGGATTCTCTTCTAAAGGTCCTGTGCACGAGATGCCTCCTTCTTAGCTGCCATTACTGGCCAGAGGCAGCGCTGGGCTTGAGGTTGGATCATTCCCAGCACAATCTTTGAGACTGAAGGCTGGGCTCTTTTGGAGGCTCTACCTTTGCTTCTCTGTATGATGAGCTGTCACTCAGGGACCTTCATTTTCCCTCTGCTCTCAGAGGTCTGGGCCTCTCCAAAGACAGCATCCTCCCCTCCCTACAGGGCCTGCATAGGCAACTTCAAAGAGTCCTCCTGCTGCCTTGACGAGTGGGTCTCTTCTCCTGAAATAGGGATCCAGGGCAATGACACTTCCTTTGTAAAAGCTCCAGGACAACCACAGACCAGGAAAGAAGAGCGTTTGCTCAGTGCCTATAGATTTCTGGGTAGGGTTTGAACAGAAGTCCAATTCACTAATTGAGCTCCTCTGCTGTAGAGAGTTCCACCTAGGGCAAATTAGGAACAAAAGCTTGCAGCTTAGTATTTCCATTAGAAAGTTTCATTGTTCCTCTTCCACTGCCCACAACTAATATCCAGAGAATAGAGGGGAGGAGTGTAAAGACAAAGCAGATGAAGGACACGGGAGGGATGAAATGTCCCCTTGTCCACAGAGCTTGTGAAGGCAGCACTGGGCCCGGTCAACAGAAGACAGGCCAACACGGCGCTCAGGCCATCCCTCCACCTCCACCGTGAGGCCTCCAGCTGACCCATCTGTGCCTACATTCTAACCCCCTACCCATCCACATCCTCACCTAGAACCACAGATTCCTGTAACGTGCTTAGAACAATGGTCAGCTCGTAGAAATACCAAATGTCAACCTCTTTGCTTGTTCTGCAGAGTTTCACTGAATTATATTATTTGTCCCTTTTTAAATTGGGGATTTTTGTATAAAAATTAGATTTGTCACTACAAGAAAAATAATAATTTCTATGATCTTGGATATTGTGAATAATGCTGCAGTGAATGGGGGAGTGCAAGTATCTCTTTGAAATTTTGATTTCAATTCTCTTGGAAAAAATACCAGAACCGAAATTGCTGGATTACATAGTAGTTCCATTTTTAATTTTTTAAGGGTCCTCCACACTGTTTTCCAGAGTGTCTGCACCATTTTACATTCCCACCAACAGTGTACCCAGGTTCCCTTTTCTCCACATCCTACCCAACCCTTGTTTTTGTAATAACAGCCATCCTAACAGGTGTGAGATGATCACATCATGGTTTTGATTTGCATTTCCCTGGTTATTAGTGATGTAAAGGACCTTTTTTTTTTAAGATTTATTTATTTGAGAGAGAGAGTGGGGCAGAGGAGCACAGGGAGATGGGGAGAGAGAATCCTCAAGCAGACTCCCCAGTCAGCACAGAGCCCAATGTGGGGCTCAATCCCAGAACACAGAGATCAATGGAACAGAATAGAAAACCCAGAAATAAATCCACAATTATATGGTCAACTAATCTTCGACAGAGCAGGAAAGAATATCTAGACAGCAACATGCAAAAGAATGAAACTGAACCATTTTCTCACACCATAAATAAACTCAAATAAATTCAAAATGGATTAAAGACCTAAATAAGCAACCTGAAACCATAAAAATCCTAAATGAGAGCACAGACGGTAATCTCTCTGACATTGGCCATAGCAATATTTTTCTAGCTATGTCCCCTAAAGGAAAGAAAATAGAAGCAAAAATAAATTATTTGGGCTATATCAAAATAAAAAGCTTCTGTGTGGTGAAGGAAATAATCAACAAACCAAATAGCAACCAATGGAATGGGAGAAAAACAGGGAAATGCAAATCAAAACTGCAATGAACTATCACCTCATACCTGTCTGATGGCTAAAATCAAAAATACAGGAAACAAGTGTTCCCAAGGATGTGGAGAAAAAGGACCCCTCGTGCACTGTTGGTGAGAGTACAGACTGGTGTAGCCACTGTGGAAAACTGTATATGGAGGTTCCTCAAAAAGTTAAAAATAGAACTACCCTATGATCCAGTAATCGCACTACTGCGTATTTACCCAAAGAATACAAAACCATGAATTCAAAAGACTACATGCATCCCTATGTTCATAGGAACATTATTTACAATAGCCGAATTATGGAGGCAGCTGAAGTATCCATTGATTGATGAATGGATGAGGGAGATGTCGTATATACACACATTGGAATATTACTCAGCCATAACAAAGAATGAAATCTTGCCATTTGCAGTATGAATGGATCTAGAGAGTATTATGCTAAGTGAAATAAATAAGTCAGAGAAAGACATATCCTGTATGATTTCACCTATATGTGGAATTTAAAAAACAAAACAAATGAGCAAAGGGGGGAAAAAAAGACACAGAGAGGCAAGCCAAGAAACATACTCCTAACTACAGAGAACAAACTGATGGTTACCAGAGGGGAGGTGGATGGCGGTTTGGGTGTAATAGGTGATGGGGATTAAGGAGTGCACTTGTTTTGACGAGCACAGGGTATCGTATGGAAGTGTTGAATTACTATATTGTACACCTGAAACTAACATTACACTGCATGTTAACTTATACTAAAATTAAAATTTAAAAATTAAATCATATAAGTCCTGGGCACTCATGGGACTCCTTCCAAATCTCCCTGTGGTTGTGTTTCCAAGGAGTCTGGTTCAAATCCTATCCTCCCTGCTAGTCTCCTACCTTACTTCTAGTACATTTCCTAAACTGAAAAATTTTCCAATGTCTACCAAAGTCATGGGATATGTGCATATAATCATTTTCAATCACTACATTAAAAATTACCATCACAGGGGCGCCTGTCGTTAAGCATCTGCCTTCGGCTCAGGTCATGATCCCAGCGTCCTGGGATCGAGCCCCGCATCGGGATCCCTGCTTGGCGGAAAGCCTGCTTCTCCTGCTACCATTCTCTCTGCTTGTGTTCTCTCTCTTGCTGTGTTTCTCTCTGTCAAATAAATAAAATCTTTAAAAAAAAATTACCATCACCAACGTAGTGGCTTAAAACATGTATTTATTATCTCATAGTTTTCATGGACCCAAAGTCCAGGCAGAGTAGAGATGAGCTCTCTGCTCAAGGTCTCACAGGCTGATACGATGTTGGCTGGGGCTGTGGTCTCTTCTGGGATTCAAGATCCTCTCAAGTCCACTCAGGTTTTTGGCAGAATTCTATTCCTAACAGTTGTAAGACTGAGGTCACATTTTTTGGCTAGATGTAAGCTAGGGCTTTCCCTCGGGTCTTAGCCACATGGCTCCTCCATAGGTAGTTCACAACGTGGCTGTTTGCTTTTTCCCGGGGCAGCAAGAAAATGTGTGCTCCTGTTTCAATCAAGGATTCACCTGACTAGGTCAGGCCCACCCAGGATGATAGGATAATCTCCCTTTTGCCATTAAGGGTAGCATAATGACTTAGAATGACATAGATGATATTCACAGGTACTGCTCACACTCAAAGTGTTGGGGGGGGACAACTCAGAGTGCCTACACCAAGGGGTGGGAATCTTAGAGGCCATCTCAAGAATTCTACCCACCACAATAAGGATATCTAAAATGCATGCTTATTTCTCCTTTAAACGTTTTCTTATATATTTGTTCATTTTAAGCAGACATATAACAAGAAAACTATAAATCTCACTTAAAGGAGTGGGAAACAGTCAGCATATGATTCACTTGGTATTGCTGAGTGAAAATGGCAACTTCACCCATGAAGTAATTGCCTAACTCTGGAGCAGGACAGTAGCCCAGGGAAAGAACAGCTCAGTTCTAGAGGTTCCCTCAGAACCTCTGAGAACCTCAGAACCTCTGGAGCCGGCTCCCTCAGGGGCAGTTCCCTGCTCTGCTCATTGCTGAGGCCCAGCCACACTCCTGGGTTCCTCAACCGTTCAGAGACTCTTTCCACTTCAGGTTAGTTTGGTCTGTTCTAGGATATTCCATATGGTGAAACATACAGGATGCCCTCCCATGTGAAGTCTCCTTTCATTCAGCGTGGAGTTTTTGTGAATCCTCCATGCTGTTACCTGCTATCAAGATTTACTCCCTTTGACAGCTGAGTAATACAAACATGCCAGTTTGTTTTCCATTCTCTTATGGATGGACACCTGTGATATTTCCAGGTTTGGCTTCAATCGAATAAAATTGCTATGAATATTCTGGTACAAGTGTCTTTGTGTACATTTCTCTTGAGTAAATACGTAGGAATAAAACTGTTGAGTCAGGACAGGTATGTGTATAGTCGTGTGAGAAATCTCATATCTCTCAAAGTGAGAGACTATATTCTCAACTGAAGTTGAGGAGATTTCCAGACATTCCAGATCTCTGCTGACATTTGGAAGCTATCAGGCTTTTTCAACTTTATCCATTTTGGTGAGTATGGAATGGTATCTCACCGTGGTTTTAATCTTCCTTTTCTTAATGACTAATGATGTTTTTTCAGTATGATTATGGGACATTCGTGGGTCTTCCTTGTAAAAGGATTGTTCAAACGTTTTATGCATATTTTATGGAGGAGTCTGGCATATTAGTACCAAGTGGTAGGACTCTTGCTAGCCTTGGTTAGATATATGTTTTGCAAATATATTTCCCAGTCTGCGCCTTGCCAGTTCACTTTCTGAATTGTGCCTTTTGATAAAAAAACAGTGGGAAGTCTGTCCTATGTCTCTTCATCTTGTTTATGGTTTTTAAACAAAAGGATTTTCATTTCAATGGAGTCATATTTCTCAGTATTTTATGATTTTTAATCTTAAGAACTCCTTCATAGCCCAAAATTATAAATAGCATCTCCTATACTTTTTTCTAAACCCTCAAAATTTTGTTTTTAATATCTGGTATCTTCAATCCATCTGAAATTTGTTTATGAGGTGGTTTGACATTAAGATCTCAGCCTTTTGGGGCGCCTGGGTGGCTCAGTCGTTAGGCGTCTGCCTTCGGCTCGGGTCGTGATCCCAGGGTCCTGGGATCGAGCCCCGCATCGGGCTCCCTGCTCGGCGGGAAGCCTGCTTCTCCCGCTACCATTCCCTCTGCTTGTGTTCCCTCTCTCACTATGTTTCTCTCTGTCAAATAAATAAAATCTTTTAAAAAAAAAATTTAAAAATAAAAAAATAAAAAAAAAAAAAGATCTCAGCCTTTTCTCCAGACGTACAACCAACGTCTCAACCACACACATCAAGGAGGTTGCTATCCTCCCACTTCCCCTTGTTTTCCTTCTGAATTCTCCTTCGCTGCCGGTTTCCATGGGTCTGATAAACGAGTATGAACTGATGAAGCCAAAATTCTTCTCTAGCCACCCTAGCCTACGGTGACAACTCCACGGCTCCTCTCCCCCAGCTGCACACACTCCAATCATCCAGCCTAATGGTGAATATTCCCATATTCATAGAAATATCTGACACTTCTTTCCCTCCACTGCTATCACTGTGTCCAAGTCATTATTAGCTTGATCCAGACTGTGGCCTAAGCCTCCTGACTGGTCCTCCTGCTTCCACCATCACAGCAGCAAACAGAAAGATCCTGTTAAACCTGTCAGATCATGTAATACTTTGCTCTAACCCTTCAAACATTTCCATCCCCAAATAAAAGTCAACTTTCTTACCATAGCCTGCAAGGCCCTCATGGTCTGCACCCCCACCCCTTTCCTCTCTGTCCTCCTCCCTTCCCACTCTCCCACTTGCTGACCCCATTCCAGACCCATTAACCCATTAGCTTATTACTTCCTTGCTTCCGAGAATACCAGGCATCATTCCCCTGGGCTTAGCAGTGCCCATCCCCACTTTCTGGAATGCTTTTCCTTTATACCTCCATGGCCTACTCAATTGTTTAAATCTTACTTTCCCAGTAAGCGTTGCTTTATCCACCCTTTTAAAATTGAAACCTATGCTTCTCTCTACTCCAATCTCAACCTTCTATATACTGCTTTATTCTCCACATTTGTTACTGGTTAACCTACCAGATAATTTACTTATTATGTTTATTTTTTATTATTTTTTCCACTCCATCTAGAACATAGGCTCCACAAAGGACCAGGGATTTTGCCTTTTGGTAATTGATGCTACTACCTAGAATAGTCCTCAACACATTCCAGATGCTCGATAAATGTGTTAAATTGATAATGATTGAACTAATAATGATTGAATGAACTGTCTGCTGATTATTACCTGAACCTTCCATAGGCTTCTTCAAATTATACTTGTATTATTTTTGCCAAAACCACTTATGTGTATTTTGCCCACGAGAAATGACTAGAAGAGATGAGGTCTTGTTGCAACTCTTTACCTCACCTCCCTCTACTGTCCCCATCTCGCTGTCCCCACCAGTAGCTGAGGAGCTCGCAGTCTTGTCTTTGCCGGGATCACTGCAAAGTGACCCTAGCTCCCATTTAATTAAATTCCCATTTAATTCTTTCATTCTCACACAGCCACAGAGATGTTCCTGAAGTCTACATATAAGCCCCTTGTTTGCCCACAATCCTTTTATGACTCTGCTCCCTCTCGGGGTGCTAGACAAATGCCCCATTGTGGTATAGAGTTTGTCCATGACCTGCGCTGCTGAATCCTGCAGCAGCATCTCTCAGCCCCTGATTCGGCCACTAGCCACACCTGACTCCTGCCTGGTGCCCCACTGGCTTGTGACCTCTGTCCCTACCTGCACTTTTCATGTACTGTTTCCTTGACCTGAAAATAGCCCTTCTCCACCTGGCTCCTTCCTCTTTCTTCTTTAAGGAACAACTCAAATTTCCTTTCCCTCTATGTCAGATTTAGTTTTAGGTCTTTCTTGCCTGCTCCCGTTACCCTCGCACTTGGCCTTCCGGTTGTAATTTTTGGTCTGCTCCTCTGTCTTCCCCAATACATTATAAACTCCTCTGGGGCAGGAGATCTTTTCAACTCTACCATTAGGGCCTAGAAGAGTCTAGTACAGAGTCATAATAAATGTCTAATAAAATAATATGGAACTTGCCAGGGGAAATGCTTGTCCTTCTCTCTCTCCCTGACCCTAAGGAGGTTCTCCTGATGTGAAATGTCTTAGAAATGGTTGCATCGGCAGCAATTAAATCTAGTGAAGACACCCCAGGACTCTAAGGTCAGCCGTTTTTGGATGAAAGTGTAACTCACAATTTGATATTTTAGTGGTGTAGACAAGAGCTGAACTGGTTATTTTCCCAGATAAACCCTATCTAGTTATTCCTCTAAAAAGAGGATATGTTCTGGTTTTTTAAGCAGCATGATAACAATTGTGACATGTTTACATTTCCAATCCTTACAGAGCAGGTGTATGCTCTTCCTGCCTTTATTCCTACAAGTCTATGAATCTAGATGCCAGGCCCATCCTGTCTGGGTAAAGTGTGGGTATATGAGAATAATTGGCCTAAGCCTAAATTAAAGACCAAAAGAAAAGACATTGAAACATTTTTAAATGACTGACACCGTGGTTTCTGAACACACATCAAGAACAGTCTCACCTGCAGTGAGATCAGATGGTGAGAGACAAACCCAGAGGGGAAAGGCCAGGGCAAGCCTCCCCATCTCACCACCCTCTGGGTCTCACATCCTCCTGGGTTGCCCTTCTGTCACTAGCAGCGAAGAGACAACAGCAGTCAGCATGTGAGGTCAGAAAGTGGGGGAACATTCATTGCCTACTTCCTGAGAACCACCACAAAAAGCTTTTCATAATTAGGTTTGGCCGAACACATCACCATTCATACACCATTCTTCCTCTGAAGTCAAGTCCAAGAGCAAAGACACATGAGTAGAGGATGAATTGGTAAAACAAGACTTTATACAAGAAATCTGGTACAGAAAGATGTGGCTCACTGGAGCAAATGAATAAGGAGCAAGGGGGGAGGGCGATAGGCACAGGGGGATCCACCAGTTCCAAAATGAGGGGGAAACTGACCCAGAGCTGGGGTCAGCCAGGCTAATGGTCAAAGTCAGGAAGGGCTCAGCTCATGATACATACAGAAGGAACTCTCTTCTGCTCTCCATGATGTAATTTCTTAAGTTTTAATTGCTGACCAGCCTCACCTGCCCCACACCCTCAGACACACACATACTCCGAGGTGTGAGACCTCCAGCTTGTAATAGGAAGAAGGAGGTTCTGTTTGTTTGATGTAACTCTAAAGGGCTGAGCCTCTTCCCAGCAGAGCAAGTTCCATTCACGGAAGCATCTGCTTAATTGCTGAGATCTGTGTCTTGTGCTAGGAGAATATGAAAAGTGGGTGCTCCTTCACTTTAATCTCCCATAAGCTCTGAGCGAAGCCCCAAACAGAAGACTGAAGTTTGGTGACCAAAGGTAGGAACAAAAGCGCCTCTGAGCATAGGTATTTTCTCAGTAGTGCTGCCCTCTACAAGTCAAAGAGGGTACTGTGGCTGGCTGACCAGGTATTCTGACTACAAGCAAGAGTAGAAGTATCTCCCTAAAACTCTGACATTGTCCGTCTGACTGTAACAGAAGCCCGCTTGGACCATGAGCATCCCAGCAGCTCACAATGTTGGTGGAAGGTCACCAAGCCCAAGCCTGGTGATGTTGGATTCCTCTGTACCACACCGGCCCCGGGGGCTCTGACTGTAGGTAGAAACATGAGCGCCTACAAGCACAGGTATACTACTCATTACTGCGACTTCTGAAGCTGGAGTCCGGCCAGGCGTGCTGAGGCTGCTCTGAAGCATGAAGAGAAGGATCTCTAGGCACAAGTAGGAGGCTCATCCCTCCCACTGCAGCCCACCCACTGTGGCCAGTGGGACCTGAGGAACCCTGACAAAAGGCAGGAAGAGAAGCACCACCCAACACTGAACGGTGCTGGTCTCTCCAGCTGCAACAGATGTGCTCTCGCATGAAGGGTCCCTGCAGATTGGACACGGGAAGAAACAAAGATGTCACCTGGCACTCATTTCTTCTCAGTGGTGCTGACTCCTCCAATAGCTAGAGATGTGCCTTCGCCCAGCTACCCCCAAGGGCTCTGACTAGGCAGGAAGGAAAGGGTCTCCCAGGACAGATGTGCTCTCTGTATAGGTAGACTTCCCATTTGCAACTGGAGTGTGATCAGCTAGCAGGACCCAGAAGCCCAGATCTAAGGGTCCTTAACGTGAGGGACTGGAGTCTGCTTTGTCCTGCACCAAAGCTGAGTGCTCCAGAATGGAGGTAGGCCCTGGGCAGCCTAAGTCACCCCAAAACTGTTGCTACCTTTAAGGTCAGCAGATCCCATAATCACCAATAGGTCTGCCATGGTGTTAGTAAACTGAGCTACTGTCCCCAACGCTGGGCATCCTAGCAGCGGCTCTAAAACTAGAAGTAGTAGCTTTACCAGTGGGAAAATGCCTGGGGTGGCACCCAGTTCTGGCTGGGTGCTCACAGGGATGCCAAAAGGTAGAATCTAGGGATAGCAAATCCACAAACCTAATGTACTGCCTTAGGTGGCTGGACTATGGTGGGGGTTAAATTAAGAGTTTCTGCTGGGGCTGCCTAGTCACCAAAAGGGAAAGGGCTGCCATTGGGTGGCTCCAGGCTGCACCCATCAGGGACCCCAAATGTGGGCTGAGGGGTGGCTCCGGAGTCAGAGGGAACTTGGAAGTTGCACTGAAGCAGGTGACTGTTGGGGCAAGCTGGTGGAATGGAGCCAGAGGCAATGCCTGCCAAAGGGATGGGGGTGCATGGGGAGGGCATGTTCTCAGAATCAGGAAGTGCCATGGAAAATAAAAGAATTTCTCCCCGGAGGCTGGGGGGTGGGAACCTCAAGATGAAAGCCAGAGAAATGGAAGTGGTATCCATGTCAGTGACACCACATTCCAAAGCAGGCTGGGACTCTGCAGATGCGCAGCTGATGATGGCACACAGGACTACAGAAGCAATGAGCAGCCAGTCCGTGAAGCCGGGGAACTGTGGGAGGGACGGGAGGAGAAAGGGAAGAGAATCCACACACACAGGTACAGGTGACTCCGTTCTCCAGGAAGCAGGCTGAGGGAAGGACTGGGGTGCTAAGAGTGTGGGGAGAGCAAAACAGAAGATGCTACAACTACGACTGACGGATGGGGATGCCAGGGCCTCCATTCTCATGATGAAGTAGGACCCCAAGGATGACCTTGACCCTGAAAGGAGAAAGAATCTGCAGGAAAGGCAAAAGGAGAATTAGAAGCTGTGTCACTCATTTCACAAGAAATCTTTGGTAGGGGAGAAGGTGGAAAAGCGGACAAGACCGCAGGCCTGGAGGACAGGTCAGCCAAGTCAAGGACTGGTAACATTTCAGTAACCAGGATCTGCAAACTAAACATGGCTGAGGGCAGGCTGCAGGGCACTGCCGTCCAACATGGCCTCGCCTTTAGCTCTAAGACTTTATTAAACCAGTGGCACTCTGCTGTCTTCTCCAAACCCAGGTCTTCAGCAATGACTGTACAAGGAAGCTGCCGAGTGTGGGCACCTCTCTGCCACCCTACAGCAGGGGCAGTGGCATAGCAGTGGTGCTGAGATTTTCCATCTTTCCCACTGCTAGATGTGGAGAAGTCCTCCTTGACAGGCTGGACAGCATTCCTCCCCATGTCTTCTTGGACATGGAGGACCTGAAGCTGATAGCCTTTGTCAACCTATTGAGAAGCAGGTGCAAGGTGAGACCAGACCACAGCTCTGCTGAACCCAAATCACTCCCCAGAAGGCTGGGACACCTCCAGCAGGGAGGGCCACCTGAGCTGGGCATGGTGAAGGAGCTCATTCACAGAAGACACAGGGTTTTTCTTACTCAACCTATCTCCTAGGCTCAGACACAAGGTTCCCCTTCAGAGACCCAGAACCGCACCTGCAGGAAGCAACATTCCAGTGGCTTCTAGAGGCATCGATGTCCACTGTACATTCCCACGTAGGGGGCCTCTTCTCTGAACGTCCTGCCTTCCGTCCCTGGTTGTCGGGCCTCCCTCAATGAGCCTTTCCGGAGCTCTTCTAACCGGGCCCTCTGCCCAGCCTCCTTCTGAAAGGATCTGGGGGATGACACAATTGCTCCTGCCACCTAAAGGCAACGAACTGCTCAAGAGGCCAACAGAGAATCCACGTGCTCCCTGGAGGGGTATTTACTGTCCGTAGGGTGCCCGACCGGGACACCGGGCCTGCCCACCGATGGAATACCACCACTGCCGGGCGGTGCCGGGGGACCCAGGCCGGGGATGCGGGCGATCCTGGGTGGTGCCGCCCACTCACGGGCGGTAGAGTCCCGGCCAGAAGCCAGAGGGAAGAAGCTCCCTGGCGAAGCTGCCCAGGAAGTGCAGTGCGCGCGCCGTCCACGGCTCTAGGGTCGGCGAGGTCGCCGGGCCACTGAGCCACCGGGCCAGCGGGTGCCCCATCGCAACGCGAGCCGAGAGAAGGCAAAGGGCGATCCCAACTGCCGGCCAGCCGCTCCCCGCCCGCGCTGGGTGTGCGTCCGCCCACCTCCCCACTCCCCCCGGTGTCCCAGACCGCAGACGCCCGGACCCCTCCGAGTGGAGCCGACCCCTCCCGGATTGAGCACCCAGGGCGGGCGATCGGAGCTTGTGCGTCCTCCCGCCCTTTCCTCGGGGTCCCTGCGGTGGCTGCTGGTGAGGAAGCAGAGGGCGGGATCGCCTCTCCTGCCGGGGGCCATGTGTCTGCGGGGAGGGACGCGGTGTGGCGGGGGTGGTGAGGGGTGGTGGCTGCGGCGTGGCAGGTCCCGAGGTGGGGAGCGGACCGAGCTGACCCGGCGTCAGTGCCCCCAGCTAATTCCTGTAGCCACCGTAGAGGACACCAGCTTCCCCCTGCGCCAGCCCGTGTTTGTGAGTCGTTGCTCCGACACCTCCAGCTTCAGGAACCTCTCTGGCCCACAAGGGCACGTCCAGGGAGCCTCCCTAGTCGGGCTGGGTGCCCGCGCTTCACCCGCAGGGCTGCAGTACTGGGGCATAAAAAAACGCTGTGGCTTCTGTATGTTGACCTTGTATACTGGGACCTTGTTAAATTCTCTGCTTACTTCTGGTAGTTTTCTTGTAAATTCCTTAGGATTTTCTACATACACAATCATATTTTCTATAAATTTCACTTCTTCCTTTTTGATCTGTGTTTCTTTTATTTCTCCTTCCTACCTTCTACATTTCCTAAGCCCTCCAGTAAAATGTTGAATACCAGTGGAAACAATGGATAGCTTTTCCTATTCATTCAATATTCTGTTTGGGAGAGGGGTTTTTGTAGAAGCCCTACATCACACTAAGGAAATTCCCACCAATTTCTACTTTGCTGAGAGGTTTTGTTTGTTTTAAGGGTGGCATGAGAGTGTGTGAATATGTACTAGGTGGGAATATAAATGAGGTTAAAGAGGCCTCTGTACCTTTAGGCTGCGTGGTAACAACTCAGTTGCTCATTTTTCTATTATTCTTTAAACTGTGCATTGTATGTTTGCTGCATTTTACAATAAAAACACTTTTTAAACAGTAGGATGTTTAAAAATATGAGATTATATTCTTATTTTGAAACACAAATATGCAACACTTTCACTTAAATCCTAAGAGCTAAATATTAGACTTCTGTGGAAACCCAAACATAACATTGTTTTCATTAGAAAATAGTTCTTGAAACTGTTTTTAATAGCTACAGTAAGTTGATACACATATATGTATACACACACACACACA
>JAQQSY010000338.1:0-19683 GCA_028646535.1 Procyon lotor | reverse complement strand
GGAGGTAGGGATAGGGTAGGGATAGTGTGGTTGGGTTGTGGACATTGGGGAGGGTATGTGCTATGTTAAGTGCGGTGAAATGTGTAAGCCTGAGGATTCACAGATATGTACCCTGGGGCAAATAATACATTATATGTTAATAAAAATTAAAAAAAAACAATGAAAAAAGCCAACAAAAACCCCATAATGATATAATAAGACCACTAAAACAGGATAAAAAAACCAGTGGTAAGAAATGAGAAATAAATATAAAACTGAACTGTGTTTCTTAGTAGCCAAGGCAGAAAAGGGAATACATTGAATTAGGTAGTTCTTTTTTTTTTTTATCATACACTTTTTTTAATTTTTAAAATTTTTTTCAGTGTTCCAAGATTCATTGTTTATGCACCACACCCTGTGCTCCATGCAATATGTGTCCTCTCCTCTATACCCACCACCAGGCTCATCCATTCCCTGACCCCTTCTCCTCCAAAACCCTCAGTTTGTTTCCCAGAGTTCATAGTCTCTCATGGCTAGTCTCCCCCCTCCCCCAGTTTCCCCCAATTCACTTTTCCCTTCCTTCTCACAATGTCCTCCATGTTATTCCTTATGCTCCAAAAGTAAGTGAAACCATATGATAATTGCCTTTCTCTGCTTGACTTATTTCACTCAGCATAATCTCCTCCAGTCCAGTCCATGTTGATACAAAAGTTGGGTATTCATCTTTTCTGATGGCTGTGTACTATTCCATTGTATATATGGACCATATCTTCTTTATCCATTCATCTGTTGAAGGGCATCTTGGCTTTTTCCACAGTTTGGTGATTGTGGCCATTGTTCCTAAGAACATTGGGGTACATGTGGCCCTTCTTTGTACTGAATCTGCTTCTTTGTGGTAAATAGTAGTCCAAGTAAGTAAGTAAGTAACTTACTTGGGGTAAGTAGTAGTCAGGGTCTTAGGGTAGCTCTGTTTTTAATTTTTTGAGGAATCTCCACACTGTTTTCCAAAGTGGTTGTACCAACTTGAATTCCCTTCAACAGTGTAAGAGGGTTCCCCTTTCTCCACACCCTTTCCAACACGTATTGTTTCCTGTCCTGTTAATATTGGCATACTTGAGGAACTACAAAACACTCATGAAAGAAATCGAAGACACAAAAAGATGGAAAAGCATTCCATGCTCATGGATTGGAAGAATAAACATTGTTAAAATGTCTATACTGCCCAGAGCAATCTATACTTTCAATGCCATCCCAATCAAAATTCCACCAGAATTTTTCAAAGTGCTAGAGCAAACAATCCCAAAATTTGTATGGAACCAGAAAATACCCCAAATCACTAAAGAAATGTTGAAAAAGAAAAAAAAACTGGGGGCATCACATTGCCTGATTTCAAGCTTTATTACAAAGCTGCGATCACCAAGTCAGTATGGTACTGGCACAAAAAGAAACACATAGACCAGTGGAACAGAGTGGAGAGCCCAGATATGGGCCCGCAACTCTATGGTCAACTAATCTTTGACAAAGCAGGAACAAATATCCAATGGAAAAAAGACAGTCTCTTCAATAAATGATGCTGGGAAAATTGGACAGCTATGTACAGAAGAATGAAACTCGACCATTCTCTTATACAATACACAAAGACAAACTCAAAATGATGAAAGACCTCAAAGTGAGACAGGAATCCATCAAATCCTAGAGGCAAAATCCATAGGCAGTCACCTCTTCAACATCGGCCACAGCAACTTCTTTCAAGACACGTTGCCAAAAGGGGAACCCTCCTACGTTGTTGGTGGGAATGCAAGCTGGTACAGTCACTATGGAAAACAGTATGGAAGTTCCTCAAAATTTGAAAATAGAGCTACCCTATGACCCAGCAATTGCACTACTGGGTATTTAACCTAAATATACAAATGAAGTGATCTGAAGGGGCACTTGCACCTGGATGTTTATAGCAGCAATGTCCACAATAGCCAAACTATGGAAAGAACCTAGATGTCCATCAACAGATGAATGGATAAAGAAGATGTGGTATATATATATATACAATGGAGTACTATGCACCCATCAAGAGAAATGAAATCTTGCCATTTGCAATGATGTGGATGGAACTAGAGGGTATTATGCTAAGCGATATAAGTCAGTCAGAGAAAGACAATTATCATATGATCTCTCTGATATGAAGAGTTTGAGGGGCAAGGCAGGGGATCATGGGGGAGTGGGGGAGGAAATGAAACAAGATGGGATCTGGAAGGAGACAAACCATAAGAGACTCCTAAACTCACAAAACAAACAGGGTGGCTGGGAGGTGAGGGGATAGGGATAGGGTGGTTGGGTTATGGACATTGGGGAGGGTATGTGCTATAGTGAGTGCTGTGAAATGTGTAAGCCTGATGATTCACAGACATGTACCCTGGGGCAAATAATACATTATATGTTAATAATAATAATAATAATAAAGACATGTCTCCAAAGGCAAAGGAAACAAAAGCGAAAATGAACTTTGGGGACTTCATCAAGATAAAAAGTTTCTGCAAAGCAAAAGAAACAGTCAACAAAACAAACAAGCAACTCACAGAATGGGAGAAGATAGTCACAAATGACACTACAGAAAAAGGACTGATATACAAGATTTATAAAAGTTTTTTTTTCTTTTACTGTAAGTTGTTTCAAGAACAGTGCCTGGCAGTGCCACTTGTGTTAGAGTTTCTGACACAGGTTGGTTTTAAGGATTTTTATCATATTCACTATTTCTATTAAGTGGCAGAAACCATGCCTGGGTGTCAAGAGATCATATGCATGTTCTATTTACTAACACATGACTCAAAACTGCAGGTTTCTTATTGCTGTTTGTTAGGAATGGTGTTATTTGTATTAGACCACAGTTACTGGTATGTACCTTCAAATATAGCTTTGGTTACCATGAAATATTGAAGGCTCATTGTTGAAATTTTAATTACCTACATTGGGGAAAATTTAAATCAGTAAGGAAGAAAAGAAATAAATATGAAGCTTGAGAAAGTCTAGAGACTCTAATTTACTTGTTAATTGACATACACTGTGCATAAATAATTAGAGCTTAACCGGTAGGCACTTAAAATGGCTGTCCAGTGATTTTAGTGTTGGGGATCTTTACTTTTGGAGTTAAATATCTCATAAAGAATACTTTGGGGGATTAAAGTAGCCCAAAACATAGATGCCCAGGTGCCTCAGTTGAGTGTTTGACTTTTGATTTGGCTCAGATCATGATCTCAGGGCCCTGAAATTAAGCCCTGCGAGCCCCATGTCATGCTCCATACTCAGTGGGGAGTCTGCTTGAGGATTCTCTCTCTCTCTCGCCCTCTGCCTCTGCCCCTGCTCATATGCTTGTGCTCTCTCTCTCTCTCTCTCAAATAAATAAATCTTAAAAAAAGTAGCCCAAAATATGAGCTAAATAGTTATGGGCCACATTTTAAAAATTCACTTATATTAAGTATTTTATTAAATAGAAAATCAGAGACTTGAAAAATAGCACTGATTTTTAATCACCAAAGTTTCCATGGGAAAACAAAACCAAAACATGCTACACCACAGGTTCTAGGACATTCACCCACCAGGAAGTATGAATACGGGAAAAGGAAGCATATTTCAGTAGTGAAGATAACCTGACTGTCTTTCAGGTATATTAGCAAGACTGTCGTGTCAGAAATATGACAAATACTTCCTTAACAATAGAGTTGATCATAGCTCCATTTAGGAAATATTTTGCGGTGGAAAGTGTTCATCAGCATAGCACCACTTTGGGGGAACACCCTTCCACATTTTTTTGTCTATGTGTTTACGATGAGGCTGACCTCAGCCCCAATCACACAGATCTGGAAAATTAGAGTCAATCCAAAGATTTTTACCAATTATATCAAAAAAGGGGTGCATTTGTTTGCATTGCTAAGAAAGTAGATTTAAAAAGTTCTCATCATAAGAAAAACATTTGTGACTATGTGTGGTGATGGATATTAACTAGACTTATTGTGGCCATCATTCTGCAGGATATACCAACATGCAATCATTATATTGTATGCCTGAAACAAATACAGTGCTTTGTATCGATTATATATCAAAAACAAAGAAACAAAATTGAAAGCTAAAATGAACAAAAAGAAAAAGAAAGGGAGTGCATTTGTTTCACTGGAGTTGTGAAGGTGATAGAATAAAGACTTGAGTTACTCATGTGTATCTTTAAGATTAAAAAGGTGAATTTACATGTAAAAATAGAGATTTTTCTGGATTAAAAGCAATAACATAGGCACTAAGAATGTCATTTGCTTTTTAGTCAGTCCTGTATTTTTAGCCCCTCCCATACAGAGTTAGGTCAAAGGAACTGAAAGCTCCACTCTCTCATCTTCACCCATCCACAATTCTTGCACTTATTTAATTTCTGATTATAAAGTCACTGACTGCCAGTCTAGCAGGCACTTGAGAGAGGCTCAGACCTTCCTTCTTTCCCAGGGTTAAGTCCCTGGAGGGAGGCCTTTCACTTGCAACACATTAGTCACATTAATCACAGACATTCCTCCCTTGGCTATTTCAACTTCCTTTGAAGATTTTATTCATCCTTATAACATTGCCGGTTTATACTCAGCACTTGACTACCAGACTTGGGAGCTGATGGATATCTATCTATTTCTTGCATCACACAACAGTATGTGATTGTTTTAATCCAAAGCCCTACCAGTTGAAATTAGGGGTTTAGTAGACAAATTCAACTTATAGGACTTGCCCATAAAAACTGTCGCAAAAGAACCAGCTTCTTACCGTTAGGTTGTTTTGTCTAAATCTGTCATCCTCTGGTTTCCTTCTCTCCTTGAGAATCTTGGCATTTGACTCCAATTCTAGTGAGACTGATGAGTTCTTCACATCACAAACATTTCTGAAAAATACATAAGATGAGCTACAGATTGACATTTCTAGACAAAGACACTAAAATTAATGGAAACAAGGTGGCTACACTGAGCAGAAATGCAGAATAGTTCAACACAGCTTTCCCAGGTCCTGGAAACACTAGGCAATATACTTCCCATGCAAAGTGGAGTCTAGCCAGATCTGAGAGCTTTACTTTGGAGGTCTTCTTCAAACTGTAGCTTTATAATAAGTTTTGGCATCTGAGAATTAGTCTTCTTTTCTTATATTTTCTCTTTAAGAAAGTCTTGGCTCTCTTAGGTCCTTTGCATTTCCTTATAGACTTTAGATTCAGCTTGTCAAATTAAACAAAATCCACAAGAGTTTAGATTATAATTGATTGAGTGTTCCAATCCATTCGTATTTTATAACACAATTTAAATTTAGTTTTTCTTCAATTTACTTTAGTGCTTACAGTTTTTTGTATAGAAGTCTAGCACAATTTTGGTTAGATTTAGTCTATGTATATGATACCATGATGCTATTATACAAGCATTTACTAAATTTTATTTCCTAACACTTTCCAATACAGAAAAGAACTGATTGTGAAATATTGATTTCCTGTATGGCAACCTTGCAAAGCACTCTTTAAGTCTTGTGATATATCTGTGAATTATTTAAAATTTTCTTCATATATAAGCATATTATCTTCATATAGTAGGTTTACTTTTATTTTTTCATTTCCAAACTTTAAGTCTTTCATGTCTTTTTTGTTGACTTACTGTTCTACCACGAACTTGAGCAATTGTTGAATAAAAGTAATAACATCTTTGCCTTATTCCCAATTTCCAAGGGTCTAATTTCATTTCATCACTATGTATGTTTGCTGAAGTTTTGTTTTGTTTTTTGTAGATATTCATTATTAGATTTTTGAATGTCTGTTCTAATTTGATTTGCTAGGGGTATTTGTATTTTTTAAAATCATAAATGAATGTTCAATTTCATCATGTACACTTTCTGCATCTGTCAAGATTTTCATGATTTTTGTACTAGGGGCCAGAAACCACTCAAGTGCTAAAGGTAAAAAATTTAAAAAGTTCGTCCAAGGGGAAGTGTTCAGTTTTGTCAAGGAGATGTCGTATTGTTTGTACTAATAGCAGTTATAAATAAATGCTTATAAATCAGAGCATAGGTTACAAGGTACTTTTCAAACACAAAAGACCTGGATATAGTTGTTGAGAGGGAAAATTACAAAAAGCAAAGCCAATGGCATTTTAAAACGTGTTATGAGAGCCTTAGTATTATAACTAGTAAGCACTTATTACATGAATTATTTGACATATCCTCAAAACAACCCTATCATTTCCACTTAAGAGAGAGGAAACTGAAGCTCATAGTGGTTAAATAATTGCTCAATGTTACACAGCTAATATAAGCTACTGATGGAATTCCAACTGGCTCCAAACCCAAACTCTTAAGTTTCTTTTGGAGGAAGCAACATGATATAGTGGGTAAGGATTTACACAGGGTTTGGTTTTGATAAATAATGTTTTTGAGGGATAGTCTTAGAGATGAAATAACCAAGAAGAAGAAATTGTACTCTGAACTATTTTATAGAAATCATTCATGTGAAGAATTATAAAGTCTGAAAGTCTTTTTTTTTTTTTTTTTTTGTTTCCACAGTGGAAGTCTGAAAGTCTTTTATTCTGGATACTCTCACACAGTGTCTCGAAATGAAAGAACTTAATTGTGTGCCTTTGGACTGTAGGAGGAGCAAAGGGCTGAATGCTTGCATGTCTTGTGGTGAAATGAATACTTCAGTTCTCACTCCTTCCTACATGAAAACTCTGCTCTCAGTATTCCTTAAACCAGTGTCACTTTGGACACTGTTACCTACGCCAATACTTTGATTATGCCATGTGATAACACCACATTCTTCAATTTTTCTTCTGCACTCTGTTCCTTCTAACTTCTTTGTGGGCTGTTCCACCCATCTCTTAAATGTTAATATACACATTCACTTCCTGGAAATCCCGTATTTTGGGATCTCATACCTTATCTCTCTAGTACCTCAAACCAGGAAATAAAAGTGATGAAATTTACACATCATTATACGTGTGTGTGTGTGTGTGTGTGTGTGTGTGTGTGTGTGTGTGAGTGTGTTTGGTCCAAATGGTATTTATTCTAAAGATGGAAGCTACTGTGCCCACATTTTCACCAGAATGTTTTAATGAGAACAGGAAAGGAAGAAGTTACAGATGTAAACAATGACATAGTTACTTTAAAAAAAAAATGTTAAAACCCTTTTTACTAACCACTTCCAAGAATACTTACAAGTTATGCAAAAATATTTACAGTCTCCATGTGGTATTTGTTATTCTCATCTACTACAACAACAACAGATATCTGATAATATATGTATTATATATTATGATTATAGTACTAATATTCTATATTACTTGTAATACATATATAATCAGTATATATTTTTATATATATTACTGATATATTTTTATATATAATATTTATGTAATATAAATATTATATGTAATATTTTTATATATAATAATGATACTGATATATTACATGCTGATATTAAATATTATACTAATTATGATCAGTACATAATATTATTATATATAAACAGTATTAATTATTAGAATTTTTTTTTGCTAACCAGGCTTAATTTTTTAATTAATTTTTTAATTAATACTTAATTTCTTTTTCTAAAAAAGATTTTATTTATTTATTTGAGAGATCTAGAGAGTGAGAAAACATGATAAAGGGGTGGGTCGGAGGAAGAAGCTGAGCAGGGAGCCGGATGTGAGACCCAATCCTGGGATTCCAGAATCATGACCTGAGCTGAAGGCAGTGGCTTAACCAACTGAGCTACCCAGGTGCCCAAGACTTTATTTCTTTAGAGAAGTTTTACGTTCACAAAAAAATTGAGGGGAAGATACACAGATTTCCCACATACCTCCATCTTTACAAGTGCACAGCCTCTCCCATTATCACCATGCCCTGCCATAGTGCTCCATCCAACATAGTGGTCCATCTCTTACAACTGATGAACCTACACTGACACATCATAATCATCCAGAGTCTACACTCTGGTGTTTTACATTCTATCGATTTACACAAATGTAGAACAACATAAATTCATCATTATGGTACCTTATAGAATATTTTCCCTAAAAATCTGTGGTCTGCTTATTCATCCTCCGACCCCCCAACCCCTGACAACCTGTGATCTTTCTGTCTCTGTTTTTGCCTTTTCCAATGTGCCATATACTTGGATTCCATAGTACGTAGCCTTTTCAGATTGGCTTCTTTTACTTGGTAGTATGCACTTGAGTTTCCTCCATGTCTTTTCATGGCTTGATAGCTCATTTCTTTTTAGCCCTGAACCATATTCCATTCTTTGGTTGGACCACTGACCATTGACCTAAAAGATATCTTGACTGTTTCCAGTTTTTGGTGATTATGAATAAAAGTATTATAAACATTCATGTGCAGGTAAAAACCTATGTGGATATATTTTCAACTCCTTTGGATAAATACCAAGGAGCATGATCATTGGATCCCACTGTAAGAGTATACTCAGTTTTTTAAGAAATCACCGAACTATCTTCCAAAGTGGCTGTTCCATTTTGCATTTCCATGAGCAATGAGCAAAAGTTCCTCTAGTTTTATATCCTTATTAGCATTTGTTGTCTTCAGTGTTCTGGATTTTGGCCATGCCTGTAGGTATGCAGTAGTATCTTCTTGTTGCTTTAATTTCCATTTCCCTGATGGCATATGATGTGGAGAATCTTATTTGCATTCTATATATTTTTTTTGAGGAGGTGCCTGTGGCCCACTTTTTAAATTGGGTTGTTTGTTCTTTTATTGTTGACTTTTGGGAGTTCTTTGTATATTTTGGATAATAGTCCTTTATCAGAATGTGTTTTTGGCAAATATTTTCTCCTCAGTCTATGGCTAGTTTTCAGTATTACTTTTTAATTCTTCGTTACATAGAATTCAAAAATTGCAGAAAATATAAAACAAGAAATACAAACAGAAAAAAGTGTAAATGCAAGAAAAATGTTATACACATTTTTATGGATAATTAAATATCACCTAAAAGCATTAAAACACAATCTGGAAATGATAAACAGCAAACTGAGAATGGTTAACTCTGAGGAGAGAGACAGAAATGGTCACTGAAGAATACATGGGGTTTTAAAATTCAGATTAAAAATTGTTGAATAAAATATGGTAAAACTTTATATCAAGAATGTTGGATTATGTTCTTCTCCATTCTTTTCTATGCATTTAAAATAGTTCATAATTTAAGGAGGAAAAACTGAAATCAGAATAGGTTCTAGTGTTTTGATACAGATGACAATGAATCCATTACTTCTGTCTAATCTTTTTCAGGGTCAATTTCTTTATTTATAACATTCCTTTCCATTCTAATATTCTGAGTACACTTTTATGCTAGTACATTCCCCTAGTTTTTTTTGGTATATCCTAATTTACAAAATATGAAACTTTAAAAGGTTTGCTTTAACCCATACATTCGAATTAGTTATTTTGTATGCAGAAGGCAAACACATTGTTACTGCAATAATTATTGTGTTGAAACAAGGGCCCTCACTGAATTTGGATTCTTCTGTTAACTTAGTAAATGAACTCAGTCAGTAGCTTAGAGGGTGTTACACCATGCCCAGATTGGGTCAACACTAAAAGGAGGTATGTACTAAAGAATTTTTCCCACTTCTCTCAGAAACACATATTTCCATTTGGCTCATAAATCAGGGTTTGCCATATGTAGTGCACTTCACCCCAAGCTAAGATTTCTAGAGTGTTTCCAAAATGATTTAGCAAATTATGACCACTACATTTCTAAATGGCCCTTGGAGTGGACAAAAAAGAAAACATTGGCATCTGGGCTCTTCCTGACTGAGGACTCCAGCCATAACCCAGGGTAGCTGCAGCAATGAGCTGGGCCAGAACTTTCCTTCCCAACAGTGACCCAAACTAGAACCACCTACAGCAACTGAACTCTTCATTTTTTTTTAAAGATTTTTTTTATTTATTTGACACAGGGAGAGATCACAAGTAGGCAGAAAGGCAGGCAGAAAGAGAGGGGGAAGCAGGCTCCTTGCTGAGCAGAGAGCCCGATGTGGGGCTCGATCCCAGGACCCTATGACCATGACCTGAGCTGAAGGCATAGACTTTAACCCACTGAGCCATCCAGGCGCCCCTAATTGAGCTCTTTAAAATATTCATGAAAGTGAAAGTTTACATAATGAAGCTGGGATGTGAAATGTTCTCACAGGTCCCAGATGTGAGGGACTGTAGAACTTCTAACCCTGCTCAATTTCTCAGTGGATAAGCCAGTCTCAGGGCATCCTGATTATCCTAGTCAGAACTTGCTTTCCATGGAGACATGAAGAAGGAAATGGTAAGAGTCTTTTAATTGCCTACATGAAGGGAATCACTGAGGGCACTTGAGCTGATAAAAGGGAAAATGAAGGAAAAGTGAGAGACAATGGTGTGAAAGTTAGAATAAATCACTGAATGCCTTTTCTCTGCCTCTATGTTCCCTCTAGCTCTAACACAAATCCAGAATGGTCCATGTATTGACCTCTCATTGTTTACTCACCGTCTTAGCAGGAACAGGTCCTTTTGAAGTCTGTCTTTGTTTGCTCTTTGTTCCCTCTGTCATCTCATCCTCCACTTCTTAAACTCTCTAAACCTTAAAATGTGACTCTCAGAAGTTTGGAGTGCCATGACAGTTTGCAGATTGAAGGTAGGAGAAACTGCCTTAAATTATTTGAACTGGGGTAGGAAATAAGGAAGAGTGAATGCTATGACCTCAGTGACCCTGAGCTAGATACTGAAATGCTTGGGTTATAATGAGGTTCTGGGCCTAGGACCTAAAGTAAACTATGTTGACCTAATAAGAGAGGAATCCAGTATTTGAAAGTATCACCCACCAATCCTGGGAAAGTGAATTTTAAACATATAGGACATATGTCCACCTGCCACCTGTTGATAATTCAGCAGGAAGAACTGTCTGTGGCTCAAGACTTTGCACAGTCCTGTCTGAACTATCCCCATTGGGAAATTCCCTCTTTTCAAAAGCCCAAGACAGCCATAAGGCTTCTTTAAAAAGAGGTTGGATCCTTGACATCAAGAAGGGCAGTGGAGGGGCGCTGGGTGGCTCTGTCAGGTGAGTGTCTGACTCTTAGTCTTGGCTAAGGTCATGATCTCATGGGTCCTGGGATGGAGGCCTGCACTGGGCTCTGTGTTCAGCAAGGAGTCTGCCTAAGGATTTTTCCCTTCTGCTCTTCCCCCCACTCAAACATTTGCATGGCAGAGCACAGGCACTTTCGCAAATAAATAAATAAATCCTTTAAAAAAAAAGAAAGTCAATGGAATTTGGAAGGGCAAAGACATTTCTACGTTTTACATTTTTAGTACTCTGCACCTGTACAAGGGTGGTACTATAAAGAACAGGCTCTGAGTGTTCACCTGAGGTAAGAGAGAGATGAAAGTCAATCCTGATGCCACAGGGGGCTGTCATCCTGCTTCCAGATACCCTACTGCTCTCACTATTCTGCTTCACTCAACCTCATGGTTCTATGGGCTTCTCTATGTGGACTGCCTATGTCATGAATATTTAATTGCATTTAGGTTTTAAAAAACAAAAAACAAAAAAACCAAAAATTTGTCTCTTCCTTGAAAAAACTAGTATTTTTAAAATTCCTTCTTGGGAGTCATACCTATATTTCTATCATACCTATATTGTTGGTATCTTTAAGAAGTACCACAGGATAGCTGAATGTAGCCTGATTCTACAGAAATAATTCAAAACTTCCTTCACCACCACGTTTGTTTCTGCTGGTTCCTTCTTCCTTTCCCTTCCCTTCCCTTTTTTTCCCTTCCCTTCTTCTTTGCTCTTAGGTATTCGTCCCCACTCAGCTTTTAGAAATTTCAGTAGTGATAGCTGGTCTCCAACTCTGGCTTATCTTCTTGATCTTGCCCTGTCTTCTCCAACTATTCCTGGTATGTGTTCTCTATCCCAGCCTTGATTCCCGGCAGACTCCTGCTTTTGAGTTCCTGGTGTTTTATGGCAGTACATCCGTATAATTATAGCAAGGGCAGGAAAGGGAAGTGTTGTCCAATGGTTTTATTCTTCCTAGTCTCTCCCCCAAGAGAAATAAATCTAGGAAAATGAATAGAGAGGTGTAATGGAAAATGTCAGCCCAGACTGCTATGCTTCTGAGAAGAGAGAGGACAGCGAGACTGGGTCAGAGAAGCTGGTCCATGAGTTAGCCACGAAGGGCCAACAGCCCTTATCCTTCCCACCCCGGCTCCTTGAGCTGGTACTTCTGGTAACAGAGAGTCAAAGGGATCCATTTAGTGCCTGGGTGGCCCTGATAACTCATATTCCATCACAGGACACTGCATGTGCATGCCACAGGACCTGGAAAGCCTGGACAGAGTAATAGCTTCTTCACATTTCTTTGGGTGGTAATACATAGCTATTCTTGGAGTGTTGATTAATTCCAATGTCAAAAAAGTTAGTATAAACGTTCTAGCTCATATACAAATTGGTCCCTGCTCCTTTTGTGTCCTTACCTCTGTCAAATACCACCTGGACACACTGTTCTTCTCATCTCTGTAATTGTTCCTACCTTTAAATAGGTATCATGTCTAAAAACACTAATAAAAGCCAAATGTATAGCACTTAGTATGGGCCAGGAACTGCTGTAAGGTTTTACATAAATTAATTACTTTAAAACTCATAAAGACCCTCAGAGGAAGGTAATTTTATCCTCATTTCACAGATGAGAAAGCTGAGCAGAGAGGTTAAATAATGTTAGTTATTTCTTAGTCTCTTGCTGATAACCAGTGGTGAAGCTGGGATTGAAATTGAAAGAGTCTATATCTGGAGTCTAGATTTCAATCAGTAAGTCATTAAATTGTATTTATATAGTCATCAATGCCTAGCATAAAGTGTTAGACAAGTGAGCACATAATAACAAAATCTGAATTTATTATTCTAATTTCATAGTATTAATACTGGGATCCATAGCAAATGGTTTAACATGATAAGTATTTTATTTCATACATTTCCTACCATATTACAAAACTAGGACTTAGAGAGTTCAAGAGCCTTCACCCTATTAGGTAGGGCCAAGATTCAAAGTCATCTTCTTATTCTACATCCAGTACTCTGCCTACTATGCCAAGTGATCTTTTTGTCAGGCCCATGAAAGTACAGGATCCCTTGGTCCTCCGGTGTGCAAGGGCTTCTTTCTGAGGCACTTACACAGTGGATCAGCCAAAGAACTCAGTGAACTCTTTGCATAATGATGGATAAATGCAGAGGAAGACCCGTGGTACCCATGGAATTGAGGAGGCCACTGGCCCTCAAGTGGCCCTGCCTGAGCCTCACCCAATGGCTTGACTCTCAAAGTGGGCAAGTCTGGGTTCTGTTCCTGCCTCACCAATAACCTTGTGCTCTTGGATACTCCCTTCTGAGTAAGAGAAGGCAGAGAGAAACATCAGGGCTGGCTCTTCAGCCTCCAATCCCGTTTTCCAGGAACAGGGAACTAGACTATCTGGTCTTCTCAGGAAGACTTAAGCACAGAAAGTGAGACACTCCTTTTCCCTTCTCAGGATCCTCCTAAAGTCCATCCAAGTAAATGGTTATGTCCAATGACTGGTTTTACTTTTTCACCTAATGACAAACAAATCTCACCAGGCCTAGCATTAAGATATATCTAAAAAAAAAAAAAAACCACTAAAAAAATAAATTAAATTTAAAAAATAAAATAAACAAAACAAAACAAAAAACCCCAGAACACTTTAAATACAATGACACAGTTGAGGGTCCTCAACAGATGAAGCAGGGAGAATTTTAGTTGAGGAACAAAGGCACAAAGGTTCTAAGCTACCACTTTCCATGATTTTTGCCAAGTGATGTCACTTAATTATTCCCACTTGGCCACTGAAAGTAAACTTACCCTGTGTACTTTATGGGGCTTTAAAGATGATAGGAGGTAAGGCATTCAGTCAGCATTATTGTTTCATCCTTCCATGCAAACTCAGGTTTCCCTTCTCCGTGGCACTCTATTCTCAATCACCTTTAGTAAAAGGCTCCTTTGTTTTCTTCACCGCATTCTCCTTAGGAGACAAAAGATTAATTTGGAATTTTTTGTAAAATAGAGAAAAAATAACTTCAGAGATTTTTATGAGGTGGCTTTCAAATCCAGGCACAGGATTCCCATCTGAGTCTTTGTTTAGAGAGGAGTTTTTCACAAGCTGTTTCTCCACAGACGGCACTTTGGTCATTTACAGTAACTGAACCTCTCTCTGTGGGGAGATGATCATGTCTTGGCTCTTCCAGCCAAGCAGTTACATGGCTGTTTTTCTCCCTGATTTCAGGGAAGGAAACTCACGTTCAGGTTCAGTGTTTTCTTTTCAGTCTCAGCTCCCTATAGTCTCATCCTATGAAGTCTAATAACAAAGAGGTGCTAATTGTCAGTTGTGGAATGTTAATTGTAGAAGAGCTAGAAAGCACACAAGCAAAAAGTTAATCACCCAAATTTAACCACTGGGGCAATACTCTAATACTTTGTTATGGTGTTATAGTGTTGGTGAGTATCAGATAGCTTTCTATATAAAGTTGGATCCCTAAAATTCATATGAATTTTAGGGATCCAAACTGTGACATATCTCTGTGAGACAGACATACATATAAACACATTTGAGTGTCTCGTGTGTTTTACAAACATGAAAGCCACATGACCTATCTTATCTTATAGTCTTTTTCTTTTCACTTAAGAACACATTACATATTTCCTATCCCAGGTGTCTGTAAAATAAGAGAATGGATGAAGAAACTGTGGTACATTTGTACAATGGAGTAGTACAACGGAGTAGTATTCAGCAAGGAAAAGGAAGAAACCACCCATACACACAATAATATGGATGAATTAAAAAAAATAATGCAGAGTGAAAGAAGTTTCCCCCAAGAGTATATATTGTATGAGTTCATTTATATGAGCAGAGAAAGCTCATCTGTGATGGAAAAAAATCAGAAAAGTGAATGCCTTGGTAAAATGGGGCAGGGAGAGAGGAAAAGCAAGAGTGAACTTTTGGGGTGGATATAATGCTCCATGTCTTGATAGAAGTTTCGGTTATACAGTTGTATGCATGTGTCAAAACTCATCTAATGGTTCACTTAAGATTTGTACATTTCGCTGTATGCAAATTTTTACCTAAGGAAAAACCAACAAATATTGAACTGTAGTTAGTAATAAGCATGCCAAAGTACTTATGGGAAGGGAACTGATGTCTGCATTTTACTTTGAAATGCATTTTTAAAAAAGATCAATGCATACAGAGATGGATAAGTATATGATAAACATGTATAATAAAATGTTAATCACCATATTTAGGTGGTAGCTGTCTGGATGCTCTCTGTACAATTTGTTCAATTTTCTGTAGGTTTGTGATTTTTTCACATTAAAATGTTAGCAAGAGAAAGAACATATGACACGTTCCCATGTCAAATATGCTTCCGCAATATTTTAAAGGACTGAGTAAATTACATATGTAGACTGGAATATAATCCAATCACTGTTAAACATTTAGATTGTTTACATTTTTATAATATAAGGTGTATTACAACAATTATACTTGGATATTTAGACGCCTGTCTTATTAGATACTTAGGATTAATGAGCATAGTTGCTAAGTCAATTAGGAATTAAGGACTTCATCCAGAAGATTTGGGACAATTTTCTCTCTTACTAAAGAGATGGATTCTATTTCCTCATATTTCCTTATAAGATTTCCATTTCCATAATGATTTGATTCTTTGTTCATCTTTGCTAATCAGTACAATATCTTGAATGGACTATTCTTATAATTTATTTTCTGGTTATCTCCATCAGCACTTCAGGATCAAGGGAAAAAACAGAAGAGAGAATTTTCAGTGCCCAGTAGTTGGACAACTACTTGCTGTACAATGTACTTGTTGTACAACTAATTGTTTTGAGCTAACAATCTGAATTGCAGAGATCCAAACTGTGATGTGTCTTCAATCTATTCTCATGATTTGATTTGTGCTTAATCAGAGATTGAAAGTAAAATCAGTTTCTAGGTTTTCTATCTAATTTTACTCTCTGTGGACGTTCAATGAATGTACACAGCCTACAAGAATATGGGAGTTATTTACCCTTCATGCCATGACACCACTATGCTTTGAAAAATTATAATTTAGAGTTGTATGTTCTAGCACATTTCGGTTATTAGCAAGCTGTATAAAAAAACCCAACAAATGTCAAAGTTGAATCACTCATATTTAAATGATGATTAGAAGCCCATAAAATCTGTGCAGCAATTCTGTATGCCAGAAGGGGCAGCACATAAACAAAACACTCACTTGGCTGCTCCTCTCATCTTGCTCATTGTGGTGTGGATTACAGTCCTGTTTTATTCCTTTCTCTTGGCTCTTTCAGCAATAGATGAAACCACTGAAGCCACTCAGCAGACAAACACACCAGATCACGGGCCAGAGGACAATTTCCCTTTCCCAGCAGCTGCTCAGGGCCCTTCCCTGGACTTTCCAGATGACCTTTATAGCAGCAGCTGACTTCTTGAATAGTTTTTATTTTGGTGGCTTAGAGCAAAATAACAATGCAATGTTGCTTAGTGAAAAGCTTGAGATTCAAATTTAAGTCTCTCTCTCTCTCTCTCATAGCTTTGATTTGGATACAAGAGAATTTTAAAAGGCAGTAACAGTGAATGTACATGTGTATTTTCTCCTTATAGAGGTTTAACCAATTGGTGAGCAACAGGCGCATTTTACAATTTCTAGAAATGATTATTGTCAAACAAGTTCTTGACAGTATTCCAGTCAGTATCAGCTTTTAAATGGGTCAGCCCATCTCATCCATTTGAAACTCAAGTTAATTGATTCTTTACAGAAGTTGATACTGTTGACATACTATTGGAATTAAATTTTCTGATTTCCTTTCTATTGCACTTTTGAGTTTCCTACCTTCTTCTTGCAATGTCTCTCTGGACTGGCTTATTTTATTTATTGCAGAACTTATAAATAGTTGCTACCCAAACTGCAGTCTTTAGTTTTAGATTCTATGTCTAATTTTTCTTATAACATTAGGAGAAAAAAATCAGTTCCACATTTTTTGGATGGGTTCCTAAAGGTGGAATTAAAGCTTAAAATTATGATAATATGCATCTAAATTGGTATAACTTGTTGATTTCCTGCCACCTGCAGATACTAGCAATTTCCTTACATAGTTGTCAAACAAGCGCCTCCCATGCCCAATGTTGGGTAGATTGATGGGTGTAAAATGCTATCTTATCTAATCAGTTATATGGATGTTCAAGTTCTTTGTCAGTTTTAAAATGGAAATGTTTAATTTTCTTCTTTTTTTAAAAAAAAAAGAATTTTAAAAAAAAGAATTTATTTGTTTATTTGACAGAGAAAAGAGAGATCACAAGTAGACAGAGGGGCAGGCAGAGAGAGAGGGAGAACCAGACTCTCTGCTGACCAGAGAGCCCGATGCAGGGCTCGATCCCAGGACCCTGAGATCATGACCTGAGCCAAAGGCAGAGGCTTTAACCCACTGAGCCACCTAGGTGCCTCTAATTTTTTTCTTATTTATTTATTTATTTCTATTCTCTTTACAGTACAAATAAACCTTTGTCTATCATGAATATTACAAATATCTTTCTGGTTTCATTTACATTTTCATTTTCATTTCATTTTCATCTTTCCAGTTTCATTTCATTTTCATGTTGTTTTTGCATGTGAAGAACATTTAATATAGTCAATTCAACTGAGTGTCAATTTCCTATGTAGTAATTGATGAGAATAGGGCTATGATGAGTAAGAAATTTGATGACAGGGATGAAGGCATAAAATAAATACTGTGAGTATGAGAAGAAAGAGTTAACGGGAGAAATGTGAAAGAAATGGCAAGACAGTATTGAGAGCCCAGATGAGCATAGAGACACTGAATTGGTCACTACTCTGTATGGATTATTTTTAATCAGGTAGAGCCAGTGGCCTAGGTGTGCAATTACAAATAGTATACATTTGGGTTGATCTAAGCTTGAGTTTTGGAGGAAAAAGGAAGGATTAGTAAGTGAAATAAGTGAAAATGTTAGCAAGATATTTAATTAATTAATTTTTTTAGCAAGATAATTTATATAATAGGTAATAAAGGCAATAAAAGTTACAAGATTTTATACAGAAAACCATATTATCTTAATGAAAGACATATCAAGATTTAAGTATATGGATGTATTCTAGGATTGGAAGAATTGCCATCACAAAAATGTTAATCTTACTGAACAGTATAAAATGTACTAAGATTTCATTAGAATTCTGGTAGAGTTTCTTATTGGAATTGGATTAGGTTATCTTAAATTTTACATGGAAAAAAGGTCCAAGAATAGCCATGATAATTATAAAAAAAAATAACAGTAACTATTAGAATTCAGTACAAAGATATTAGGAAAACAAATATGATATTGACACAGTTATGGACTGACTTATTACTCAGCGGGACAGAGCACAGCATCCAGAGATAGAACCCAGTATACATAGAATCGTATATATGATACTTTAAATATTTGACTAAAGTCATTTTAGAAAATGACAAAAGGTGGTAAATTTAATACATAGTACTATCACTACTAGCTATCAAAAATGGAGAATATTGGATCCCACTCCTAACCATTAAAAGAAACTTTCATACATAAATGTAGTAGTTGTGATAATAAAAATAATAATTTTATGATACACTCTTTGACACTATGTATATAAGCTAAGGCAAGGGAAGTCTTAGCCAATATCAGAAACCCAGAAGCTATTAAAAATGTGTAAATATTTGAGCTTTCAATATTAAAATTTTATAATAATAAAACCAGAGATTTAAAAAGTGTGATAACATTTCAGTGATTAATATCTATAATTTAAAAAATAAGCTCTAACAAGTGGAAAAGATCAAAAAGTAAAATACATAAATAGGCAATTTTTTTAAAGATTTTATTTATTTGACAGAGAGAAACACAGCTAGAGAGGGAACACAAGCAGAGGGAATGGTAGCAGGAAAAGCAGGCTCCCTACTGAGCAAAGAGCCCGATATGGGGCTCGATCCTAGGACTCTGGGATCGTGACCTGAGACAAAGGCAGATGCTTAACGACTGAGCCACCCAGGCGCCCCATAAATAGGCAATTTGAAGAAGTTCAAATTTGACTGAGAAACATATGAAAATATTAAATTACACAGTACTATGAAAATGTGCACTAAAATAATAATAAATCACTTTTTTCCAGACTACAAAAAAAATTGAAATCTTTACCCTTGATGATTAGCATAGATGGGGGGAAATGTATGTTTTCAAATATTGATGATGGTAGAAAGAATTGTTGTGAACTTTATAGAAGCAAAACACTGAATACTAAAATTAGTACAGGTGACCTTTCAACAACACAGGTTTGAACAACATAAGCCCACTTACATTGCATTGTTTTTTAAAAATAAATACATTACAGTACTTTAAGTATATTTTCTCTTTCTCATGATTTCCTTAATAACATTTTATTTTCTCTACCTTACTTTATTATAAAGAATGCCACATATAATACACCTAATACACAAAACATATGTAATCAACTACTTATGTTATTGGTAATGTTTCTGGTCAATAGTAGGCTATTCATTGCTGAATTTTGGGAGAAGTTAAAAGTTATATGCAGATTCTTCACTACACAGGGAATTGGAACCCTTA
>JAQQSY010000337.1:0-19690 GCA_028646535.1 Procyon lotor | reverse complement strand
TGGATGGAATTAGAGGGTATCATACTAAGTGAAATAAGTCAGTCAGAGAAAGACAATTATCACATGACCTCTCTAATATGAAGAAGCTGAGAGGCAGGGCGGGGGTTGTGGGGAGCTGGGGGAAGGAAATGAACCAAGATGGGATTGGGAAGGAGACAAACCATAAGAGACTCCTACACTCACGAAACAAACTGAGGGTGGCTGGGAGGTAGGGGGCTAGGGCTAGGGCTAGGGATTGGGGAGGGTATGTGCTATGGTAAGTGCTGTGAAATGTGTAAGCCTGAGGATTCACAGACATACACCCTGGGGCAAATAATACATTATATGTTAATTAAAAAAAAGATATTTGAGACTAGAGATGTTTGCCCTTTCTCGTGACACCTCTGTCACTATACTTTAACACGAGTTTGAAGAATGAAATACCATTTGTGTGTGTGTCTGTGTGTTCATATACACAAACACAGATTTTTTAGGTAGACTTACTTTTTTTCATTTCATGTGTATGCTAACCAAACCTAAAATTTATAATATTCTAAAGATTAGCCCATTATTAATATGCAAAAATAAAATGTCCATAAGACTACCTGACCGATACATTTGTTATCATTTTTCTAAGCAGTATTAGCTCTAATAGCAACTAAGATTTACTAAACTCATCCTAGGGATAAATATGTTGTAGTTTCATAATGTTTATCTGTATTTATTTGGTCAAGTAAATAGTCAAAATTTGATAGGTAACATAGATTTAAAATGTGACAACCCCAATTTACTCAAATCATAAATATTTTGTTTTGACATATGTGACATGTGCACGGGGCTTCACTGAAAAATCATTGTCATGTTTCTAATCTCTCCATTGTGGCAGATAATAATCAGCCATGCGGAATGTGTATTCACTTCTCTGCCACTTTGATAGGACAATCGAAGGAAGAATGAACACATAATTGGACTAATGTTGTGTTAAAATATTTCTGGCATATCAAGTGGTCCTTTTAATTGCAGAAGTGGAGTTATAACAAGCACTAAAGAATGGCAAAGCACAGAGAGAAATGAAAACAATTACATTAGAGGATGCATCACAAATTAATCTTGGGACAAAGAAAACAACTTAACCCGTGAGAACAATAATCTCTCAAATTCCAGATTAATTATCAATAAGTAATGAAAGACATAACAAAGTCATTATTTATTGAAGATGAGTCTGACACAAATATCTTTTTAAAAAAGAAAAAAACCTACATCCTTTTGGGTTAATTGTGCTCTCTCCAGCCATTTCCTAACACACACTTATTATTTACATACTTACCAGGGGTACCAAACTGGATGCAATTTTCCAGAGTCCTGACATAGTCAGGATCATTTAATTTAATCAGATGAAGACTATTGGCTTTTTCCATGTTTTTGATCCATTTATTAGCCTGACCTTGAGGATCTATCATCAGTGGCCACCTTCTTGCGTTCCTGGAAGAGGGAAGAAAGACAAAGCTGGCCAAGTTATGATTTGTCTCTAGGCTACTTAGTCGTGCACATACCATTTTCTTATAGTTTATGCCTTACAGTAATATTTTACTTTTTAACTTATTATGAGAAACTATGATCTTAACAGAGATATTTAAATTGAACAGGCTATTAAAAGGACATCTCTCAAAAATTCACCTGGAAACACATTTTTTTTACTCCTTTTGAAAAATTACCATTTTCTAAAGGTTAAATTACGTTTTGGGGGAAAAAAATTGCTGCTTTTGCTAGTTAATTCAATTAATTAACCATTAAGAATACTGCAAGTCAGGAAACTCCAGTTCTTCACTAGGCCCTGCCCTTCATTAATTACTCCTGTGAACCTGAATGAGTCACATTCATTTCTTGGCTTTGATCTGCTATCATTTGTACAAGAGGGAAAGGAGAAAGGATTAAGACATCATCTCTCTCTTTGAAATCTGGACCATTAAAGATATAGTGGTTTAAAAAAAAAAAAAAAAAAGGTGAGGAGCTAGATTCTAATCATCTAACCTTCCTGGACCCTAAAGTGTTAACACAAATGTTGATCCAGGATTTGTTTCAAACACTTGTATATTTAATGTCATATTTGTAGTACATTACATATTTGTGAGCTTCCTACAGACAGAAATATATTCTCTCAAAGTCAGTTTTTGCACTCTGGGGAGCTCATACTTCCTGCTACATTCTCACCTCCCTTTTTTATGATAAGAACAAGAACAGTAAACCATGAGGCAGCCAGCTTATCTTCCAGAGTGCTGTGGGGTCAAACAGTTAGCCAAGATCTGCCATCACCAAATGGTGATGCAACCATCTAGCTCTCTGTTCTGTGTGAAATGGAATCAGCATTCTTTTGGAACTTTCAGTAAACTTTACAAACCGTAATTTTGGCCACGTTCCTACAGATACTGTCATACTCTTCAAAAGTGAGCACAGAAAAAGGACACAGATTGTTAGAGGAGCGAAAGACAATTATCACATGACCTATGAGTCATGAGAAAATAAAAGGTGGCTGGGGCAAAAACAAAACAATGTGGGGTTGAAACTTTATTTATTCATTTGATTTCATCTCATTACAGTATGAATTTAGAATTTTTGGGGATAATCTGTCCCAAATGGAAGTAATCATGCTTTTTAGCATTTAAGTTAGAACCTGGCTTAAAACAGGTAGCTTATATTATAAAGAAGATAGTCTACTTCTCCAATATTAGCATCATACAATGTAATAGTCAGCTTGAAATTGAATGACTCCCTCTTCTTTCTGTTGCTTCCACAATTTTTAACTACAATACCCATGTTCACACTGTTTCTTTGTTCAAAATGCACTTCTTCCTCATCCTTTCATGTTCAAGTCCTACTCATTTTCAAGGTCAGCTCAAATGGTATGCAATACACAAAGTATCACAGACTGTCTTAACAGAAATTTCTTTTCCCACAGTTCCAGAGGCTGGAAGTCTAAGATCAAGGTGCTGGCAGGTTTGGTTTCTCCAGAGGCCTTTCTTCTTGGCTTGCAGAAAACACAGCTCTCTTATTATATCCTCATGTGGGCCCTCCCTCTGTGTGGGCATTCTCTGTATCTCTGATGAAAAGGACATTAGTCCTATTGAATTAGGGCTTTACCTTTATGACCTCACTTATCTTTAATTACCTCTTTAAAGGTCCTATCTCCAAATAGTCACATTGGGGGTAATATAGTCAACATATGAAAGAGCGGGTGGACAATTCAGTCCATACCATAATGTTAATTATATTTAGTAAGAAATGAGACCAGAAGAGTAGTGTAATATCCTAAACGTAATGAACTAATAAAAAGGGAACCATATCCATAAGGGAGTGAGAAGGAAAATTAGAAAGAAATAAAACTTATAAATATGTAAGTTTCATTCTGTCACATTTTAGAAATATTTTTAAGTTGGGAGGATTATGTGTGTTAGCATTTATGCTTCCCTAAAGAAACTGAATGACTCATTCTTCCTTCTGTTGCTTCCACAATTTTTAACCACGATATCCATGTTGATGCTATTCCTTTGTCCAAAATACACTTCTCATTCTCTCACGTTCAAGTCCTACTCATGTTTTAGGGTCAGCTCGAATGTTATGCAATACACAAAGCCATCTTGGTCTCTTTTCTCTCTAACCTCTTTAGAAGTTCATCTGTATTATGTTTATGATACTCTGATACAATGATCATATTATATTATGGCAATTTTATAATTTGTTAATGGCATCATTCATCTAAATTGGTTATTCTTTGAGGGAAAGGTCCACAGTGATTCTTCTTTATCCTTTTTCCCTAGATCAAATAAAGTGTGATAATCTACTGGAAGATAAACAACAAAAGCATCTGGCAAACGTACAGGTTAATGGATTCTAAAAACAGGCATTTTCTAAGTGGTCATCCCTACATGGGGAATACCAGGCCAAAGCACACCATCTCAAATTTGGAGGAAAGGATTCTGGTGCTGACTAACCTGGTCTAAGTCTGTAACAGCCTTTCTCTTTGACTGATTATAATGAAAAGTTCTGGATAAAGTACAAAATTTTACTTACAGATTCCAAAAAGCAAATAATAAACAGTGAATGGGAATAAAGTTAAAACTTGAGGAATGACCAATAAGTGGGTAGTGAGTTTCTTGTGTGTTTGTCATCGTTGTTTTTTCTTTTCTATCTTCTGGCTTTGGTCAAAGAATAGGCCTAAGGGGGGACCTGGGCAGCAGGCACAGGTAGGAAAAATTCAAATTAGAAGAAAGAAAATGATCATGTGTGAGCCAGAGAGTGGGGAGTGGGGGCAGGGGAATATCTTTTTTCTTCTGCCCATGCCCCCAGGTCCACCCCAGCCACAGAACTGTAATCCCATGAAGAAGCATGGGTAGTGCAGGCACATACTACACTGAGAGAAGACCAGTCTCTCTGGAATAACAGAGCTGGGCAAAGGGGTTTGTGCCGTGTATGGTGTGTAAAGCTGTCTTGGTCTGCTCAGGCTATTACAACAAATGACCATGGACTGGGTAGCTTAAATAACAGACATTTTTCACATTTTGGAGGATGGGAAGCCCAGGAATCAAGGTCCTAGCAGATCCAGTGATTGCTGAGGGCCTCCTTCTGGCTTATAGATGGAGCCTTCTCGCTGCCTCCTCACACGGCAAAGAGCAGAGTGATCATCCCTCCGTGTCTCATGTCTCGTAAGGGCATTAATCCCATTCAAGACTCCACCCTCAGGTCCCAATAACCTCCCAAGGCTGCACCTCCAAATGGCATCACAATGGTGACTTAAGCCTCAACATATCAATTTGGTAGACACAAAGATTTAGTCCAAAGCAGGGGGAACCCCAGTATTTTCATTTTCCCCTCTTGCCACTTTGCCCCAAGTATGGACATGTGTTGTGTGAAAGTGTAGGAAGCTGAAACTCTAAGGAAATGCCATTATTTTGGACAGAAAAATACAGAGAAATGGGTCCCTGGGATACGGGAAGGGAGAAATCCTGGAGGAGATAGACTCAAAGAAAGGATTCCCTAATTCAGACACAAGTTCTGAGCTCACTACTAAGCTGTGCATGTGTAAAACACATCCAAAGAAGCATAGCAGAGGCTTTGGGCTATGATACAAGCCCAAGTCCCAGACTAACTCCTGAGTAATGCATGCTGAGAAGTGTATCCAGATAGCATAGCAAAGGTTTTTAATTATGACCTGGCACTAGAAACATCATCCACAGAAGGAAAGCAACTGAACCTAACCAAGTTGTTTGACTACTAAAACAAAAAATTCTTATACAGAAGATTTTAATAGGAACCAGAATTTCATTTTCAAAAGGTCCAGGGCAATCCAAAATTACACGATATACAAAGAGCCAGAATATGACTAATTCTCAAAGAAAAAGCAAGATGCTGGAATTACCAGGAAAAAACTCCAAAGCAGTTATTATAAGCAACCTCCACAAGGTAAAGGCAAACATAAAATAAAAAACAAATGGGTGGGGGTGCCTGGGTGACTCAGTTGATTAAGCATCAGACTCTTGATTTCTGCTCAGGACATGATCTCATGGGCTGTGAGACTAAACTCCACGGCGGGCTCTGTGCTGAGCGGGGAGTATGCTTGAGATTCTTTCTCCCTCTCTCTCTGCCTCTCCCCAAGATTGAGCGCTTTCTCTAAATAAAATCTTTATAAACAAACAAATAAATAAATAAATGGAAAGAGAGGTGTGCTCAGCAGAGAAAATGGAAAAAGTTAAAAAGAACCAAAAGGAAATTTTAGAACTGAAAAATATCTGAAATAAGAATTCCAGTGTAAGGATTCTATAGCAGAAAGGAGATGACAGGAAAGTCAGTGATCTGAAAGACAGATGCACACAAAGAATCCAACCTGAACACCTAAAGGGGGAAAAAAAACAAACAGATAAAAATAAACAGAGCCTCCAAGTCTTGTGGGAAAATATTAAGAGGTTTAATATTTATGTGATGGGGTCCCAGGAGAGGAAAAGAGATTAATACAGAAAACATATTTGAAAAAATGATGACTAAAACGTTCTCAATTTCAGTGAAACACAAAAATTTATAGTTTCACAAAGCTGAGCAACCCTCAAAAAAAGGAGAAACTAAGAAATAAAAACAAAAATAAAGCCCACAAAAATGTACATACACCCAGATACACTATAATCAAACTGCTAAAAACTGAAGATTTGAAAGAATATTTTTGAAAGCAGAGAAAAGTGATATATTACATATAGAGGACAATTATTCAAATGACTGCAGATTTCACCTCAGAAATCATAGATTCAGAAGACAGTAGAATATTCTCAGGAGAATGAAAAAAATTGTCAACACAGAACTCTATATCCACTAAAAATATTCCCCAAGAATAAAGGCAAAAATAAAGATATTCTCAGATCAAGGAAACTAAGAAAATTCTTTGCCAGCAGATTTACTCTAAAAAATTCTGAAGTTCTTCACTCTGAAGGGAAATGATACCACAATAAATTTTAGAAAGAAAAAAAAAAGCAATGAAATGGTAACTATAATAACTATTTTTCTCCTCTTAATTTCTTTAAAATATGTATAAATATTGAGACAAAAAACATTAAGTTAGGGGAGCCTCAAAGCACACAGACATAATACATATGACTGACTACTGCAACATAATCAGGGGAGGGTAAAGGAGATCTCCATGGTTGCAAGCCTTCCACATTTTAATCAAAGTGGTAAAATGTTATGCCTAAGTAGATAAAAAATTTGTACTAAAAAATAATGCAAAGCATTACAGTGAAAATGGAATGCTAAGGATTGTGGATTATTCAAATAATCCAATAATTATTTGGATTGTTGGATTATTTAGTACAAAAAAATTTGTACTAAAAAATAATGCAAAGCATTACAGTGAAAATGGAATGCTAAGGATTGTGGATTATTCAAATAATCCAACAATTATTTGGATTGTTGGATTATTGCTCTGTTGCTTCAGAGCAATAATCCAACAAAATCAGAGGTAAAAACAGAAGAGAAAAAAATAATGAAATGGTAGATCTAAGTTCAATTATACCAACCACATTAAGTATAAAGTTGTCTAAACATACTAATTAATGGAGAGAGATTATCAGTTTGGAAAAAATATAAGCTCTAATTGTACGGTGTCTATAAGTACACTTTAAATATAGTAATATATTTATATTAAACAAAATCATGGTAAAAGATCCACTATGCAAACATTAATCAAAAGAAAGCTGAATATATATATACTTTATATATAATATAGACTTTAGAAGAAGAAAAATTATCAGGGATAGAGAGACATTACATAATAATAAAAGGGTTAATTTACCCTGAAGACATAATAATCCCTATGCATCTAACAACAGAGGCCAAAACTAATAGAACTGAAGGGATGATAAGAAGACAGTCAATTAGCAAGGATATGGAAGATGTGAACGATACTATGACACAACTCAACTTAATTGACACTTAAAGAACCCTCTACCCATTAACAGCAAAATATATATTTTTTCAAGTATACATGGAGCATTCACAAAGAAAGACCATATTTGTACCATAACACAAACTTTAACAAATTTAAAACAACTGGAATCATACAATGTATATTCTCTGAACATAAAGCAATTAAGTTACAAATTTAAAAATAGCAGAAGATACATTAAAATCTCAAATATTTGGAAATTAGTGTTTTTAAAAACCCTATAAAGAGGAAGACTGAGAAATTAGAACATATTTTAAAGGAAATGAAATATAATGTATCAAAATGTGTGCTATGCAGCTAAAACAGTGCTTTGTGGGAAATATACAGCAGTAAATGCATATATTAGAAAACAAGAAAAATCTAAAATTTTTTTAGATAAATCTAAAATTTTTTTCTGTGGTTTAGGAAACCACAGAAAGAAAAGTAGTTTAGGCCAACAGCAAGCAAAAGAAAAGAACAAATATTAAAGCAGAAGTCAATAAAATGGAAATCCAAAAAGATGGAGAAAACCAATGAAATGAAAATTTTATTCTTAGGAGCTGGAAAAATTATCAAACTATAGCTAAACTGATCAAGAAAAGCAAAGAAAATGCTAATTACTGATATCAGGAATGATAGAGAAGATTGTCATTATGGACCCTGCAGAGATTAAAAGGATGGCAAGGGAATACTACAAACAACTCTATGCCCATAAATTTGACAACTTAGTTGAAAGGGACCCATTTCTTGGAAGACAGAAACTACCAAAACTCACTTAATAATAGGTAACTTGAATTTTCTTTAACTATTAAGATAACTTCAACTCTTTTAAAATTGAAATCATAGATAACATCTCCCAACAAAGAAAGTTCCAGGCACAAATAGTTTCTTTAGTTATTTCTGCAAAACATTTAAGGAAGAGATAATTCTACATAATCTCTTCCAGAAAATAGAATGAGAGAACACACTTTCCAATTTGTTTTATGAGGCCAGCATTACCTAATAGTGAAACTGTATAGACATTAAAATAAAAGAAACCACATAGCAATATCCCTCATGAACAGAAAAATCTTCAACCAAGTACCAGCAAATTGAATCAGAAATATATAAAAGGAGAATAGATCAAGGCTAGGTAGGGTTTATCCTGGAAAAGCAAGGCTAGTCAAACATTCAAAAAAATTAATCAGTACAGTTCACCATATTAACAAACTAAACTTAAAAAATACATCTCAATAGACACAGAACAAGCACTTGACAAAATTTAACATGCATTAAAGATTAAAACCCTTAGCAAACTAGGAACAGAGGGAATTTCCTTTACCTGATAAAAAGGATGTATATAAAAATCCTACAGCTGATACAGTATGTCATAATGAAAGGCTAATTCATTTCCTTGAAGATTAGGAAAAGGCAACAATGTGCAATTTCATCTCCCCTATTCAACATTATGTTAGCCAGTGTAAATTGTATTTGTATGACAAGTATTCTTACACTTGGAAAAAAAAAATCCTTGACAGTACAATAAGCCAAGAAAAAGAAACAAAAGGCATAATATTAGAAAATAAGAAATGAAACTGCCTCTATTTGCAGAGTGCTTCTCTGTACAATACCCTAATGAATGTATGTAAAAGATCCCAGAACTAATAAATGAATTTATCAAGGTCACAAGGTACAAGGTCAATATTCAAAAATCAATTATTTTTCTAATACAAACAATGAACAACTGAATAAACTTTTTTAAAGTACCATTTACAATAGCACACAAAAATTAAAAAGTACTGGATATAAATCTAACAATGAAATATGGATGAAAGAAATCAAAGGAGAGCTAAAAAAAAAAAAACAGGGATATGATAAGTTTCTGCACAATGAAAGAAACTATCAACAAAACTAAGAGGCAGCCTATGGAATGGAAGAAGATACTGCAAATGACATATCAGATAAAGGGTTAGGATCCAAAATATTTAAAGAACTTATTAAATTCAACAGTCAAAAAACAAATCTGGTTCAGAAACCGCCAGAAGACATGAATAGGCATTTTCCAAAGAAGACACCCAGATGGCCAACAGACACATGAAAAGATGCTCAACATCACTCATCAAATCAAAACCACGATAAAATATCACCTTACACATGTCAGAATGGCTAAAATTAACATAGGAAACAACAGAAGTTGATAAGAATGCCAAGAAAGGGGAACCCCCTCGCACTGTTGGTGAGAAGACAAACTGGTGCAGCCACTCTGGAAAACAGTATGGAGGTTCCTCAAAAAGTTAAAAGTAGAACTACCCTACAATCCAGCAATTTCACTATTAAGCATTTACCTAAAGGATACAAAAATACAGATTCAAAGGGATACACATGCCCCGATGTTTATAGCAGCATTATCAACAATAGCCAAATTATGGAAAGAGCTCAAATGTCTATCAACTGATGAATGGATAAAGAGGTGGGGTGTGTGTGTGTGCGCGCGCGTACATGCACACACAATGGAATACTACTCAGCCATCAAAAAGAATGAAATCTTGCTATTTGCAAAGATGTGGATGGGGCCAGAGTATACTATGCTAAGTGAAATAAGGCAGTAAATGACAATATCATATGTGGAATTTAAGAAACAAAACAGATGAACATATGGGAAGGGAGGAAAAAAGAGAGAGGGAAACAAACCATAAGAGACTCTTAATGATAGAGAACAAACTGAGGGTTGTTGGAAGGGAAATGGGCAGGGGTTGGGCTAAGTGGGTGATGGGGATTAGGGAGGCACTTGTGATGAGCACCGGGTGTTATATGTAAGTAATGAATCACTAAACTCTATTCCTGAAGCCAGTATTGCACTATATGTTAACTAGAATTAAACAAATATTTGAAAAAAATGAAAACATTTAAAAACAGGGATATATTGTGTTTATAGAAGACTTATTGTCAATTTTTTTATCAAATTGATATATAAATTCAATGCAGTGTCAATCAAACTCCCAGCAAGGATCTTTTGTAGATATTTAAAAACTGATTCCAAAATTCATAATGAGGGGTTAAAAAATAGACACAATGATTTTGAAAAAGAAAGCAAAGTTCGAAGAAACAATCTAACTTCAAAACGTAATATAAACCTATACTAATCAAGGCAATATTGTTTTTGCATCAAGACAAATAGATCAACAGAATAGATAATCCAGAAACAGAGTTCCATATATGTGTACAACTGACTTTCAAGAATGATGTAAAAACAATTCAAGGGAAAAAGGGCAATGTTTTCAAACATGTTGTGCTGGAACAACTACACACACACACACACACACACACACACACACACAGAGTACTATCTCACACACACACACACACAGAGTACTATCTATCTCTGGTCTGTATATTTCCACACACAGAGATGCTGTTCCATACCCAGTTAACAATTATATGAAACTTATTTTATCCAAACAACACCTCTAATATAACATATCTTTTTGATTCAAAAGCAGGACAATGTTGTGACTTCATTTTTTTTCCTTTTAAAGCATATTTGCTTTTATTATTTTTTAAATATTTATTTATTTTTGAGAGAGAGCGCATGGATTGGGAGGGGGGTGTGAGGGAGGGAGAGGAAGAGGGAAAGAATCCAGTAGACTCTGCAGTGAGCACAGAGCCCAGGGCAGGACTGGATCTCTCACCCATGACCTGAGCTGAAACCAAGAGTCAAACACTCAACTGACTGAGCCACCCAGGCACCCCTTAAAGTAAATTTTGCTTTTAAAGATTAGGGCTTCTATAGAATAACATATCAAATGAGTAAACTCTCAAAGAAGACATTCTTCAGGGTAGGTAGAGAAGAATATACTGGGGCTTTAATAATTATTGTAGAGAGCTATATGCAACACACATTGGTTTAAACAGGTTTACTTTTTGGACGCATATAAATCCTGAATTTGAAATGAACATGCACCGTATTAACTATTTACTTCCTCTCCATTATTTTGCCTTATTTTTTTGACAAGAAAACATCTTTCTCCACACAATCTTCTTACTTCCTCCACCCAACATTTGTGAATCTAGAAATGCTTTAAAATCAGTGGTTCCCAAATGAAAACTGAATTTTTATAGACTCAGCATTCCAAGGTTTTGTGTTGTTTGCTCTTTTATGACTATCTATAGAGTCTTATTATTTGGTGCTCTTTGGGGCTTTTGCAAAATATAGACTTCCAACAGCGGTAATACATGTTCATGATAGTCTGCATGAAAGAACACAGAATTTAAATATATAACAGAGATGCACCTCAAAATATTATGCCTTATTCCTTTTTACACACATGTATAAAAATAGATAAAAACAGTAAATGAAGGGTGGGTACTCCTCTCAGTTATTACTCTACTGAAATATACCTAATTTATCTGATTCCTATAGAAATGAAAACTCAAAGACATTTTTTTTTTTTTTTTCAAAGACATTTTTAAAAAGCAGAATTATATTAGATATTAGGTCTGACTTATTTACCAAGCAGTTAAACAATCTTGATACTATTTCACTGTAAAGTGTTCAGATACAATCCAATTACATTTAATGTTATCACTAGCCCTTGAAATTCTGATTAGCCAAGGACCTTCAGGTGTCAATAGCTCCAAAAGTTAATTATATTCCAACTTATCTAAATTTTATAGATTCTTCCCGTTTCCCTAAATAATCAACTCTTCAGTCAGCTGAGATAGTATGTAAAAAGCACTTAGCACAGGATTAGGTCTCTAGTAAGTGCTCAATATTAGGTATTATCATTATCAAGCAAGTATCTCTGGGGGAATGGAAGAACTCACTAGGCAAGTAAATAAGATACTTACCTGATACTTCAAAATAATCACCTTTAACCTATTTACCGAAACCTCTCAGTATAAGATTACCAAAAGAGATTGATAAGCCAAGAATGAAAAATGTTACTGTTTCTTTCGCAGTAAAGTTGCTACCATAAACTTCTGCTAGTATTTCAACACTGTTTTACAGACAAATAGCAAAAATGTAAGGGTGCTGACTCATTAACACCATATTTTACTCTTTCTCTCCTGAAATGTGACTTTATATTCTTAAAAAATAACCACTGAAAGGCTTGGAATCTTAAATGCAGAAATATTCATCAATGTCCTATTATTATTGAAATATGACTGGACCCAAATGAAAGAGTACATTTATTTGCTGAAAAAGAAGAAAGTATTTAGCCTCCAGTGAATATAATGGTTGTAGACATCTTGCCAGGTGGAACAAACATATATAAACTGCCAATCGAAACAGTAAAGACAGAACTACCATTATGCGGGACATGATCAATTATATTCACAAGTGCTTGGAAAAACCCAAGTATTTCTTTCTGAAAGAGAAAAACACAGCAATAGCAAAAACAAATAATCTGACTATTCTTTAGGCTGAAGTTAATCTGTACAGCTGGATGGAGTAAAAGTGGGCTTCTAAACTTTCAGAAACCTCCTATACATGCCAACATCTAATTGTATTCTCACATTAAACATCAACACAAACTCTGCATGCCACCTACTTGTTAAATAATTTAAAAAACTGGTTGTCATCCTGCACTTGTTAAAAGGCACTTAAAAATCTGTTTTAGAGGTCAACTAAAGCACATATTTATCATTTATCTAGATTTTATCATTTCTCTTCTGGATTGATTTAGATTATGAGAGCAGAGTACCAAGTATTTAATTTTCACTCCCCAAAGAAAAGTTTTGTCGTCTTTTCTCCAAATCAATCAAATAATTACATTTAAGTTTGGTTCCTGAAAAAGTTCATCTAAGTATGGTTCACTTGGTTAAAAATATGAGAACCATGTTACATGGCTTTTCTTTTTTGCCTTAATTACTAGAAAGCTTTGAACTTAATTCAGGGCCCAAATGTAAGGATGAGCTTGTCTGAAGTACCTAGAAGTAACTACTTCTTTAATTTCCCTTAGATGCTGTCATCAGATTTTTTACTTTATATTCAAATTGCACTCACCTTAAATCCTTGTAGAACAATTCAGTAAATAAATGCTAAAGAAGTCCATATGTATACATGTATATCAGGTATATATCATATATATATCATATATATCAAGTATATTTGGAAACATATATCAGGATCATTTGTTGAGCAGTAAAGAAACATGTTCATCAGAGTTTTAATTTGTGGAATAATTTTCATAAATACTACATACAAAAATTTTAAGAATAAGCAGTCTTCACATGTTAATTCTATTTTAAAAATTCACATACATCTGTCATTTGTACTTTAAGTACTATGACATCAATTACTTTTTCAGTGGTAGACTAACAACTAATTAAAATAGCCATGTAACACAGAACTGACTATTTCTACTGATGGTTTACCTGTGCTATTCCTAATCTGCTAAAACCTCCAGGAAGGCTGGCCCAGTGATAGAAGGCCAATGGTAACATGAACTAGGAAATAACACAAATCACAACAGTCTTCATACTGGGGCAGGTTGAAGTCCTTGGTTTCTGGGAGATAAGACCTTTAGGAAAGGTGAGACTGGATGAGCCTGCAGTAGTCTCCCAGCCCAATTCCCATGGGATTTGTCTACTAGCCAGGACGTTCCAGGAATAGCATGCACTATATCTTGAAAGTCCCAATCAGCCCAGGACCAGAGATGTATCCGTATCATTGAAGCTGGTCCCACACAGAGCAGGAATTAAGAATTTGGGGGCGCCTGGGTGGCTCAGTGGTTAAGCTTCTGCCTTCGGCTCAGGTCATGATCTCAGGGTCCTGGGATCAAGCCCCGCATCGGGCTCTCTGCTCAGCAGGGAGCCTGCTTCCTCCCCGCCCCCCCCCCACCTGCCTCTCTGCCTACTTGTGATCTCTCTCTCTCTCTGTCAAATGAATAAAATCTTAAAAAAAAAAAAAAAAAAAAAAAAAGAATTTGGTACACCTGAACCCATCACCACCAACAACCCACCTCTGCACCTTTCACTGACCTGCAATATCAAAAAACCTGTAATTTTATGGGGATAAGTATCTTGGACTTCATTTACTCATGGTAGGGTTTTGCTCTATTTGCCAAAAGCTGATTAAAACTTAAGCAAAAGTCATTAGGGTTTTTGGTTGTTTATTACAGTCTCCAATATGCAATCATTCTAGTATTACTCGAAGGAAGTGATTATTCATATTTAATGTAGCTAATTAATGATTTAAGCAAAAATTTTCACTACTATAAAAGTTCTCTAGCTAAAATTGTTAAAAAGATGCACAGATAAATAAATCTACTGATTAATAGAGATCACTTGTGAGAAAAATATTTTCCTTACATTATGATGATCCCGTTATCAATGGAAAATGAGTCGGAAGGTAACCCAGCAATATTCCAGGTTCGAATTGTCACTGCTTCTCCCAGGATACCCATAAGAGAATAATCATCAGAGCAGGGAATATCTTTGCTTTTGCACAAGTTTGTCCACTCCTTGATTTGGTTCTTTAAGACATACACAGAGAGATACGAAAATGAGGCTGGAGATCACCAAATGAATACTTTGTAAACTCCTCAATTACACTTTATTCCTTGAGTAAACAAACCATCATTGAAACTGCACATCAAAACAACTTATCAGATTTTTTCAAATTATAATTCAGAAGGTCCACTATGCATTCAAATGAAAATGATCTATATATCCAATGTTAATTTTAGATACATCACTTAATAGTGAAGTCGAAGTCAGAATTTTGCATCCGAAAAAAAACAATTGCCAATTTTTAGCCTAAAGCAGCATTTCACAAAGTAGGTGGAGACTATCATTATTCTATACATTTTCTTTAAATTACAAATATCCAGCAAGCCTTAAGACAGTATTATGGAATAAAGGTAAATCTACTTTGAACTAGTAGGGGACACAGGGACCATGGCAGGACTATGAGGCACCAACAAGGATCATGACATATACTGGAGTTTGGAGTATCCTCGCCCCCTCCCCTCCCGGGTACAGTGTGGTAGGCTGCTTGGGAATCAAAAAAAGGACTTCCAGTCCAGGTTCACACTCAGGAAGTCAGAAGTCAAGGTCAAGTTTGAGGTTACACATCAAAGAGTTCAGAAACAGTAAAAGATACAACCAGAGCAAATTCAGGCAAGGAAGAGACATGGGAAAAAGACATAGACACACAAGGCCCTGGTACCCGCCAAATGCTGTGGGCGCAGGGTGGTGCTGTCTGAGAGGGTGCAGTGGGTACCACCATCTGCCTCGGGCTCCAGGTGCGCTCCCCCCACTAACATTCCCTTAGGTTTGCCCATAAAAGGCCATGACAGGTTAGGGACAGTTTGTGACTTTCAGGACCTGGATCAGTCAGTTATTTTGCAGAATGTCCTACAGTCGCATCTCTATGACATTCCCCCATGATTCGGTTCAGGTTATGCACCTTTGACAGAAATAGCATAGAAATGATGTCATGTTCTGTGAATTGCATCCCCTTAGTGGTACAAGTTCCAACTGTTCATTTACTGATGAATCAGATTTTTATCACTTGATTAAGGGGTTGTCTGCCGGGCTTCTGTCTCATAATTGTATGATCTCAGGTATAATTAAAGCTTCTTTGGATGGTGGGACACAACACAAGACACTCAAATGAAAAGCAGACCTTCTTGTTAGTTGTACTGCCAATGAGAGAAAGCTGCACCCAGATATGGGGTAGCAGCACATGGTGAGACTATAGCAGGCGGTTCTATAGGCAAGCAGAATGTGGGAGGGTTGGCTCCCTTCCTGGGGAGGGGGTAGTTTGAGGAATTCCACAGGTGTGGCAGAGAAGGGGCTGCCCCCGGGCATTAGGTATCTGAGGGCATCTGGAAGTTGAGTGCCTATTATCACCTGGAGTATTGGAGCCTGAGAAGGAAATGGTTGGGGTGAGGGCTGAACAAAGATGAATTCAAAGTTTTAAACCAGGATTCAAAACTGAATGAAGGTAGTGCTTGTCAAATACCGTATTACACCTTTTGCACTGCCCTTGTCCCCTTTCTGGAGGTAACGAAGAGGCATTTTGTGGGGACATACTTGTAACTGTAAGGATCTAGCTTTGTCAGGCACTCATTTTTAAAATGTATTAATTTGGGGTGCCTGGGTGGCTCAGTTGTTAAGTGTCCGCCTTTGGCTCAGGTCATGATCCTGGAGTCCTGGGATCGAGCCCCACATCGGGCTCTCTGCCTGGCGGGAAGCCTGCTTCTCCCTCTCACACTCCCCCTGCTTGTGTTCCCTCTCTTGCTGTGTCTCTCTCTGTCAAATAATAAATAAAATCCTTTAAAAAATAAAATGTATTAATTTATGTCATTATAGGCTTATCTTTTTCTATTTTTTAGTCTTTTTCTTAAAAATATAGTGGAAATATAACATGATAGTAGTCACAACATAATGATTCACTCTTGGCATATATTGTGAACCCATCATAGTAAGTCTAGTTAACATCCATCACCAAAGTTACAAAAACTTTTTTGTTATGATAACCTTTTAAGATCTCAGTAACTTTCCAATGTACCATATAGTATTATTAACTATAGTCATCATGCTCTACATGACATTCCAGGACTTACTTTATACCTAGAAATCTGTGCCTTTTGAACCCCTTCACCCATTTTGCTCACATCTTTTATTCAATGAATTGTAATATGTTGCTATCATTATTTATCACTGATTTGGCCAGTAGAAGTAATTTCAAGCTCAATTTTATGTCCTTTTTAATAAGTCCCTATCATTTTTTGGGCACTTCCTTACTCTTGCTTTAAAAAAATAATTGTTCTCTAATCAAGTCCAGGCTAACCGAAGGTTACTCTTCCTGTTTTAAGTTCAGCGGATAAGCAACCTTAATAATAGAGACCCTTTGCCATGAATACAACATATTTGCTGGTGTAACACTCTAGGGCAAACACTAGGGGCATAATCTCACCTTTTGTGAATCCTTAAAAAAAAAAACGATCTGGCTTTCTTTTAGGTTTGGTTGTTGATGCCAGGAACAAGGGGTGCGGCTGCATAGGGAGGAGGGGTATAAAGCACTTCGGGTTTGAACTCTGCTTTCTAGTACATAGCTCCTACCCGCATGTTTTGATCTCTTTGTTGTCAGGCTATGGGGCGGTCTGCAGACTTTGGGGGAAAATCTGAATGTTTTGCCAAATATAGCTTGAAGCTGGTATTGGCACGACAGTCAAGGACATGGGGAAGAAGTAAAGAACACAAAAGCAGCAGTGACTGTGGAATGTTGTTTATAGTTGACAGGGTACGTTATCATATTTGTGGATTAGAAATTGAAGTGGCCCAATGACATGCCTAAACTGGTACAGGAGCAGACAGGATCTGAAGTGAACATGAGGTGCTCTGAGCAAGCTTCTCTAAATATGAGCCAAGAGCCCTGGCTAGTGGTCAGTGGGTGCAATAGATGGGAGAAATGAGAAAGTGGCCATTAGGAGTGTCACCTGGTGAAAATATCCACCAACACAGTACTGACCTTGACTGTTGGCAGGGAAAATGAGAATGTTTGAATTAATTCAACTCCGGGGCTTAGGTGTCCTTACAGCACTGTGGGATTCTGTTTCAGAGATTGGCGTGGGCACAGCAGTTGAAGTACCCCGGGCCCCGTTATCCTAGAAGAATTGGAGTTTTCTATGTTTCATTTATGAAGAGTGCCAGAAGTTCTACAAAGGGGATGATAAATAATTAACAGCTACTCAGATTCAAGCTTGGAGGGAAGGGATCCAGCTATTTATTGAGGGCTCTTGGTATCCAGAGATTTTGATGCTAGAAAAGAACCAAGATTGTTGGAGAGCTTTTTTGTCTTAGTTGGGTTTCCCAGAAGCGGACTCTGAGATGAAGATTTATTAAGGAAGGGATGCTTGGGGGAGCAGTACAAGGACTGGGAAGAACCCAATAAAAGGTGAGGGATTGGCCAAAGTTCTGTAGCAGGTGGCTTTGGTTTGATCCCACAGGGAGGGTAAGTTAGTCCTTAGAGCTGTTCCAAGCAGAGGGAAGGGAAGCCAATTATCATGCTCCCACCTCTGTCAGTCATTTAGGACTGACCTAGGAATGCCCTAGAGGGAGATAAATCTCCAGGCAATTCCAGCTCTCCAAATACTGGGCAAAGTGGATTCTAGGAACCCGAGGGAAGCCTGCCAACAAAGAGCCACAAACGCTGGTTGTCCAAACATGAAAGTGCAGGAAGCCAGGAGGGCATCTGGGCAGACACTGAAGTTGCCTCTATAACCTTATGCTTACGACTGAATGGGAAACTTTTGATGGGGTGTAACCTGACCTGATGAGCTGCCCTGACCTGAAGGGGGTGTTCAGAGTGGGACACAGAGGACAAATTCACAGGAAGGAACAGTAACATTAGAGACTCAAGAAAAGTAAAAGCCTACATTGCTGTAGTGAAGCATGGAAGGGTTAAAATTGCCTTCGAGCCTTCACAGAGGTGAATTGGAATGGGATGACATGGCTGTTTGAATCAGGGGCGAGGACAGAGGATGTAAGTTCACAGGGTCTTGGAGTTTTGGCTGTATCCATGTCTAGCTGAAGTGTCACTGTGCATCTGTCAGTAAACTCCAAGGTCTCAGTTTTGGACCTGAGTGCTCTCTTGAAGGATTTTTGTGGTGGGCTGACCGGTAACCCTCATTCTGGTAGTAGTGGGTGTCTGCGGAATCAGCAAGATTCTGGGCCTTGGCACATGTCTGTCAGAGAGGACAGGGTGGGGAGGCATGGGACTTTCAGTATGGCCCTGGAATGCTAAACAGGAGCCAGTGCAGGTGCCCAAGGGTGTGTTGGGAACCAGCAGGGAAGCATAAGGGTGGCTACCACTACTCCTTCCATTGTTCCAAGCTGATGTAGGAGAGTAGAAAGGGTGCTAAATTAGGATTCAAGGGACTACAAATCTCATTCCTGCTATGTCATTAACCAGTTATATGCCTTTAAGCAATTCCCTTCATCTTTCTAAGCCTCAGTCTCTGAAACCGCAGAGCAAACAAATCTATTACCAAGTAGTTTCATGCTAAACAGTAACTATTTAAGCTACAAGATGTTAATGCCATAGCAGCAGACAGTTATTCAAAAATACAAATAAACAAAGTAAGGAAGAATATGAAGGTTTCGCACCAGGAGCAGGGCAATCAGGGCAAAATAAAAATTTCAATCATACAGATCCCAAAGAGACAGACCATATATATGAAGACTTTAAATTAGTTTGGTTAAAAATAAACAAACTAACTAAAACTGTGGCCTCCAAGAATCAACCCTACTTAACAG
>JAQQSY010000336.1:0-19712 GCA_028646535.1 Procyon lotor | reverse complement strand
AAGAAGGAAAGAAATTAGAAAGAAAGAAATTGGAAAAAGAAGAGAAGGAAGGAAGGGAAAGAAAAAAAGAGAGAGAGAGAGAGAAAGGAAGGAAGGAAGAGGAAGGAAGGAAGGAACAAATCAATGAAGGAACAAAAATATAATATTCATAGATTGCATTCAGCCATAAATTCCAATTTTTAAGTTCAAAGGGCAGATAATTAAAATTGAGCTCTGCTATATCCTATAAATTCTAAGTTTGAAAACCGTAACGGGAGATATACTGAAGAGAAAACCATTACTTTGCCCCTGTGGACAACAGAATCATCACTATCATCATCATCATCTTATATTCATATTGTACTTATTTTACAAAGGACATCAAGGATTTCACTTACTCCTTACAACCACCCTCAAAGGAAAATAGGGATGATAGTTTTATCTCCATTTTACAGACATGTGACTCAGAGCAATTAACTTTTACTAGTAACTAAAAAGCCAGAACTTTCCTTTTCTGATCTTTTAATGCTACTTTATGGCTTTCTCCTAAACTCAAAGGTCACATGACAGGTTGATTCCTCAGGAGAACAAGATCTTCTCTCAAAAAGTCCTTCATCTAATTCCATATACTCAACCCTATTTGTTTCCTAACATTCCTGTTTTTTGCTTACATATTAACCAACTTAATTTCTTTACTATTTAGATCTTCATCTTTTAAATCCTTTTTACTTCTGTCTTATTGTTCCATGTTAATTTCACCTATGAAATGTCTTTTCCGCACTTCTTCCTAGTCTGTGTCTACATTTTTTTTCTTAAAATTTACCTTTGTAATTTTTGTTCCTTTTCTGAAACCTGCCGCTTTTTCCAATTTGTATGTAGTAGTTCTCACCTGAGAAACTGTCCTCATAGCCTCAAATTCCTATTTTAATTTTTACTTACCTATAACATTAATTTAAATTATATTCTCTTCCCAAATTATTGAACCCTTTTACAATCCTAATGTTATTCTTTAAATTCAAGTTTCTTTTTTTGTAGTCATCACCTGTCACTGAATAACATTTTTACAATACCTATATTTCCTATGCTATACTTTTCATCTCTTTGACTGTTTATAACTGGAAGTTTGTACCTGTTAATCCCCTTTTTCTATCTCACCTATCCCTCAGCTACCTTCCCTCTGTTAACCATCAGTTTGTTCTCCATAGTTGGAGTCTGTTTCTTTGTTTGTCTCTCCCTTTTTTCCCCTTTTGCTCATTTGTTTTGTTTTTCTAAATGCCACATGTAAGTGAAATTGTATGGTATTTGTCTTTCTCTGTCTAATTTATTTTACCTAACATAATACCCTCTAGGTCCATCCATGTAATTGCAAATAGCAAGGATTCATTCTTTTTGATTCCTGAGTAATATTCCTCTGTGTGTGTGTGTGTGTGTGTGTGTGTGTGTGTGTGTGTGTGATATCTTCCTTATTCATTTGTCTATTGATGGATGCTTAGGTTGCTTCTATATCTTAGCTATTGTAAAATGCTCCAATAAACAGAGGGGTGCATATGCCTTCAAACTAATGTTTCATTTCCTTTGGGTGAATACCCAGCTGTGGAATTATGGAATCACGGTATTTCTATTTTTAATTTTTTAAGGAACCTCCATACTGTTTTCCATAGTGACTGCACCAATTTACATTCCCACCAACAGTGCACAAGGGTTGCAATTCTAATGTTATTTTCCAAAGTCAAGTTTCCTAAAGAAAGAAATATTAGAAGTCCATTTCTCATTTTTACCTAAACCTTAGTTGAGTAAAAACCACAAGCTGTGCAGCTGACAAGCCTGCATGTGTATGGTTTTATGAGTATTGCTATTCATTGTTTGACTTCCTGAAGCCACCATACCTTACCTATATGATGGAAATGATGATAACATCTACTTTTTTGGTTTATAATGTGCACTAAAAGAGATACTGGCAATATAGTTAGAAAGCAATAAGTGATCACTCTTGTTATTTTTAATTATCAAAGAAAATTGAATGTTTTCTTTGCAGTAAGAAATGTCACACAGTAGTGCAGAACTAACTTGGACCTACTATGGTCATAGCATCCCACAAAGGATAAGGCATAAATACGGTGGTCAGGAGTCAGTGTGGTAGTCAGGAAATGCTTGGTCTTCCTAGAGTCTGGGGTAAGCATTTTCTGAGACCAGGCAAAAATATAATAGAGAGAAACTATGAGTTAGTCCCATGATGGTCAGAGTCCTGCTACTTGAAATCTCAAACAAAATGGAGCATAAAGACAATCAGTGGATGACCATAATAATTATGGCTTTAACAGGTGTAGCAACCAAGGAGTATCTTTAGTGAACTAGTCAAGTATTGTCATTTCAAAAGAATATAAAACTGATTAATTTTTCAGAATTACATTATCAAAGATGAAGTTCTAGTTCATTTTTTACGTTTTTACCATGTTTTAGTTGCGTTTCTTTTTCTTATCCACCCAAGCTCTCCCAGAAATATGGCTCCATTTACAGCATCCAAATGGGCCCAAAGAAGGTGGTGGTACTCTCCGGATATGAGACAGTGAAAGATGCCCTGGTCAATTATGGTGATCAATTTGGGGAACGATCTCAAGTGCCTATATTTGAAAGACTTTTTGAAGGAAAAGGTAATAAACTCTAAGCTTAAAATATATCCTTATAGCTAAAATTATTAAATCAGTTGCACCATATTGTCTTTAATAATTCGTTTCATGATTTAATTTTCCCTTCATCAATACACATCACACAAATAGAATTTAATTAGGAGAAAATTTAGGATTTATGGTTTTATTCTCATTGTATGTGATAATTCTATTTTAGCCAGAAACTATGTGAAAAGTATAGTCAGCTCTAGGGAAATACAAAGAGAACAGAGGCCATTAGCTTAAGAGGTCACAGTCTAATGGCTGACATTGATTCATCAAACGATACAATAGCAGTAGTGTTATAAATAATACTGAACCATATTTTCACCTGGATAAAGTTGTTGTATCTTGCTTTTGTATGTCTTAGATAAATGCCTTGAGGAAATCCAAATGTTATACTGTTATGTCAGTCCACTAATATAATAATCCTTTAAGTTATTACATTAACCTTTAATACTAATTTAATAACTCTAAAAATGGGAATGGTTTCATCTTGACATTAAGTATTTTTAGAGTATTAATTACTAGATACCAATTACTAGTATTGGTATCTAGTAAATACTACTAAGCCATTTTAATGCTTCAGCAACTTTTTGAAAAAGCATTTCTCACACTATACTGCTCCAAAATCTTGTTCTTTGAGATATTAGTAGATGTTCTACACAAAAAACAGCATCAGTGAAGTGAATTTGAGAAACACTACATAATAAAGGCTTCTCTCTGAACTCCTGGGGTGCCTATTAGGATATTAAAACCTCTGAGGAAAACACCAAAAGTCTATTTAATTTTATTTAATTCAGTCTTCCAACTTACTAGTCCTTGGAACAATTTTTTTACATGAATTATAATTGGTTAATATACAGTGTAATATTGGTTTCAGGAGTAGAAATTTAGTGATTCATCACTTACCTACAACATCCAGTGCTCATCATTACAAGTGTCCTCCTTGATACCCATCACCGATTAACTCATGCCCCCACCTCCTTTCATCAACTCTCAGTTTGTTCTCTACTGTTAAGAGTTTCTTATGACTTGTTTCCCTCTCTCTTTTTTTTCTTCTCCTACTTCCCATATGTTCTTCTGTTTTGTTTCTTAAATTCCACTTATGAGTGAAATCATATGGTAGTTGTCTTTCTCTGACTGCTTATTTCACTGAGCATAAGGCCCTCTAGCTCCATGCATGTTGTTGCAAATGGCAAGAGTTCATTATTTTTGATTGAGTGTATATATATATATATCTATATATATAATCAATTTTTGATTGAGTAACATTCCATATATATATATATAAACATATACCTTATATGTATATATGTATACATATATATGTGTATATATATATATACGTATATATGTATACATATATATGTATACATATATATATATGTGTGTATATATATATATATAAAATCAATCACATCAGTCCTTGAGAAATTTCCTTTCCTTGGAATTCCTACTAACATCTCATAAAATCAACATTGAAGAACAACAGATCATTCAGTCCCTGATCTTTAGCTCCCAGAATCCATCTTCTTTTATTCCTTCTAGAAATTTGGGACACTTTTTGTCTCTTGCCTCTGGCACCTCTGCTTTTTTTCCTAAGACTTCACATATTACTCACTGATTTTATGATAACACGCAAAATTGTTTTAATTTATATCAATATCAAATCTAATATTTTTTTCCTTAGCAAATAATTCATTTTAAGAATCAAGTAGTCTTTCTTTTTAAGTGACTTAACTGGTCATAGGAAAACTACTCTTTGTTCAAAGAGAACATGATTAGTTTACCCCACACCCTGTCTAGTAATCCACCCAAATGGGTACAAGCATTCTATAAACCGATTTTGTATAAACAGGAAAAATTTAATATTTTCTTTACAACTAGACCATTTTGGAGTATTACTTCACCTTAACAAATTATCTTTTATAATTTGTTATAAGGTGAAGTATTACTTCACCTTATAACAAATTATTTATTTAAATGTAACTTAAATACATTTCAAACTTTGGTGCTAGTTTTTAGAAGAAGTTCCAGGAGTGCCTGGGTGACTTAGTCAGTTAAGCATCTGTCTTCAGCTCAGGGAATGATCCCAGGGTCCTGGGATTGAGTCCCGCATCAGGCTCCCTGCTCAGTGGGGAGCCTGCTTCTCCCTCTGCTGCTCCCCCTGCTTGTGCTCTCTCCTCTCTCGCTCTGTCAAATAAATAAATTATTTTTAAAAATAGTTAACTATTTTAAAAAATAGTTAATTGATTAATTAATTAATTAAAATAAGTTCCATTACTTATAATGCTAAATTAATGTTCTCCACAATTACATGGCTGGGCTATTGCTATTTCCTGAAAGATACAGGGATGTCTGTTGGTCTTTCATGTTCCACTACTGTGTTCTCAAATGTAAATCTTTAAATATAAACAGGAGATAGTTTGAAGAGTCACATATTTATTACAAAAAAGTTTTATGCAGTACAGGATCCATAGACAGAATGACATTATATTATGAATGTAAGAACTGAACAGGAGCGGAATCTGACCTTCACCAGTGTCCTTTCAAAGGAAAGCTTACCCTCACAGGAAGTGGCGACAGCTACACAGCAGAGATCTCTCTCAGTGTTTTGGTGTTTTGGATTTCATGTTGACACCAGCAGGGATGGCGCTGCCCCATTTCCAACACCTAGGCTGCCTTAGTTTATTCTAATTTCCTATTTTAGGAAATATTCCTATTTCAAATTGAGAAAGTCCTCCCTTGTATCTGGTACCTCCATAGAAAAATGAGAAATATGCCCGTGGAGGAAGGGCCAGGGCTAGGGACTGAAACGCCAGGAGTAATGCCACCGTCCCCACAAACTGACTGTGGAAAAATATGGGCCATATGGGCCACTGTGGCAATCCTCTCTCTCCTTATTTTTCTGTAAGTTAGCATATATCCCAGCTCTTCTAATAACCTTGTTTGATTATTATTTCCTTTAGCCATTCACTGTGCTGTCGTAGTCAAAAAATATTTATCAAGCACCTACTATTGCTACAGCACTACGTGTGCCTAGAAATTAATATGTAGAGCACTAATGTGGAAGCTTGGTTGCACCTCTTGGTAATTATTTACTCCTAACTTTTTTCTTGGGTAAGTCTCGTGTCTGTAGTCCACATTTTTCCCTAGCAAAAAAGACTGTTTTCTATTGTTCATCAATCCCTTAACCACACCTGGCATGATATAAGCACACAGTAGAGACTCAAGATTTGTTTAATGACTTTGTCAAGAGAAATAGAATTAAAATCAAAATCTTCTCCCAACCCAGAAATCCTCCTCTCCACAAAGGTAATAGGAAAAGAAAACAATTTTACTGCTGAATAAGCATCAAATCAAAGTGTGATGTGTATCACAGAAAATCCATTAAGAAATTGCAAAGACAAAAACAAATCTCCCCCTGTTTTATGACCAAGCAGACACAACCCATTACAAGAATGTTCTCAATGGAAACAATAACTAGTCCTCAATAACTAAGAGGTCATGGCGACGCCATTTGGCACACATAGTTCATCCTAGATTCACCCGGTAATTGGGGTGACCGTCTGTGTTAATTGTCTGTATACAAAAGAATAATAAAGTTCTCATATCTTTATGATAGGAGGTAGTTTTGCAATTTGGGGCAAGGCACCCACCAAAGTTAGGCTCCTACCCTCCCACAGAAACTGGGAGAAAGGGATACTCTCTTCCTTGATGTTTATATTCTGAACAGATGGCCCCCAGGTCCCTGAGAAAGCCATTGCTAGGTCATAAAGTTGACAAAAGGCCTATTCTAATTTTCAGAAGGACTTATATATATGGGCGCCTGGGTGGCTCAATGGGTTAAAGCCTCTGCCTTCGGCTCAGGTCTTGATCTCAGGTCTTGATCTCAGGGTCCTGGGATCGAGCCCTGCATTAGGCTCTCTGCTCAGCAGGGAGCCTGCTTCCCCCTCTCTGCCTGCCTCTCTGCCTACTTGTCATCTCTCTCTCTCTCTCTGTCAAATAAATAAATAAAATCTTTAAAAAAAAAGAGAGAAGGACTTATATATAAGTCATATATATAATATGATATGATTATATACAATTTAAAAAGAAGGAAAAATACAAGTCTTCTAAAGTAAATGCTTTGAGCAAAAGAGAAGCCTCTTATTTTCAATGGGGAGAATAAAGCCTCTTTTAAATTTTTACTTGTCCTCAGGGTACCTGGATGGCTCATCATTAAGCGTCTCTGCCTTTGGCTCAGGTCATGGTCTCAGGGTCCTGTGCTTTGGGCACCCTGCTCAGTGGGGAGCCTGCTTCTGCTTCTCCCTCTCTAGCTCCCCTGTGTTTGTGCGTTCTCTCTCTCTCTCTCTCTCTCTGTTATAAATAAATAAAATCTTTTTAAAAATAAATAAATTTTTACTTGTCCTTGCAAATTAAAGGTTAAAAGCTTTGTGGAAATAATTTTCAAACTTTCCTCATTATAAGGAATTGTCTTCTCTAATGGTGAAACTTGGAAAGCTATGAGAAGGTTCAGCTTGACCATCTTACGGAACTTTGGAATGGGCAAGCGGCTCATAGAAGACAGGATCATAGAAGAATGCCAGCATCTCATACGGAGCTTTGAGTCCCACAGAGGTGCGTAGAATTAACTACACCACCCCTTATTTTTCATGCAAAAGAAGCCAAATACTATATTTTATTACATAGACATAATTTCAATCTTGTAGGAAAATTCCAAGAATTTACAAATAATTCCCCAAATCGTGCTCTTCTGTAAGATTCCCCAAATGTCAGCATTTTACGTTTGCCTTCTCTCTTGTTCTCTTTTTCTAAGCTGTTTGAAAGTGCTTTGGAGACATGCTCTCTCTTTATTCCTAAACACTTCAATGTGTTCCCTTGAAATAAACAAACACATTCTCTCACATGCCCGAAGTCCGATTTTCAAAACTCAGGAAATCGGTATTGACCCAGTAATCCCCTAAACTTATTTGGCCAGATTTTGCCATTGTCCCATTAATGTCCTGAATAGCCAACGAAAATCCTGACACAGGCATCACGTTCACTTCTCATGTTTCTTTTGCACCCTTCTATCTGGAACAGTTCTTTAGTAACAGGTATATTTCTGATCTCTTTAAGTGATACACAGTCAATTCCATATTATTTTAATATTTTATCTATTGAATATTTTAATTATTTAACATCCTTATGTTAACAGCTTTCTCTTTTCCTGAACAAATTGAGCTCGAGCTCATTCCTTACTAAAAATACGCTCATTTGAATATTATCGTCACTAATACAGGTAGTAATATGAAGAGAAACAAAGGTAAACAAGCCTGAGATGAATACAGAGAAGAAACAGAAAGCTCAGGGACATATGTGCTAAATTAGCAGTCCCTGTACACAGAGAGAGCCCGTCAGCAATTCGGAGAAAGTACCTACAGGAAAACATCTTTTCCTTCTGCAGTGTTAAGCTCCTAATAAACATTAATTTCTCAGGGCCTTGTGTACATAGCATCTCATACAGCCTTACATTTATATAATAAAAAGAAAACATATTCCCTACAGAAATTCCCCCATGCCTTTAGCCTCCACATTTAAGGTAGGTGCTGATGTTAAAAGTAAATCTTAGCATCTCCGGCTGCTAAAAATAAATGTACATCCATTATTACATGTTAATAATCTAAATAGTTTTCAATAATGCTGAGGAAAACAGATCCCAGGAATAGAAGAGACTAAAACAAAAGGCTCTAGATGAAATTCTTTCAAGTAGAATCATTTTAATCATCTAGATATCCTATTTTAAATTTTTGAACTTGATGGTAGCCTTCTAGGTTGATATTTTCTCAGATGTTATGCATTAACACTTGCTACAGACACACACACACACACACACACACACACACACACACACACACACACATTGAAATGGCCCTCACCTGGCATTTTAATTTCTTTAAGCCAAATGTAGATTTTCTTTGGCATATACTTTTAGTTTGCCTTGTGGCAATCTTTTAACCAAATTCTGGATATTTTTCAAGGTTCATCTAAGTCTCATGGTCACCAATAATCTCGTTCCTCTATGAAATCTTTTCTTGACAGTCTGTCCTCCTCATTCCAGAACTGGTTTAATACTTATATACTTAATATTTATATACTTTTATTAATAGTATATTAATATAAGTATATTATAATAGTATATTATAGTAGTATATTAATATATAGTAGTAGTATATTAATGTATTAATATAAGTATGTTATAATAGTATATTAAGTATAAGTATTATATTAATACTTATATACTTAAATACTTAATATTTATGTGAGTATTCCTAATCTGATTAATGAATTCTCTTGTAGGAAAGCCCTTTGAGGTCAAAACCATAATGAATGCTTCTGTTGCTAATGTCATTGCGTCAGTGTTGTTTGGAAAACGGTTTGATTACCAAGACACCCAATTCCTGAGACTCTTAACCTTGATTGGTGAAAATGTGAAGCTCATTGGAGGTCCTAGGATTGCGGTAACTGTATCTTCCCATTCAATCTTACTTCTTCTAAGGGACACTAGGCTGTTCAAGAGACCATGAAAAAGTGTTTGTCAGAGACTTATCATTTCAAAAATGTACACTTTCTGGAACATTCTGAGTACAGAGATGTGACAGGCCTGTTTGGTTAACACATCTGATAACTCTCCCATCACAAAGTATTGCATCAGGGTGCCTGGGTGGCTCAGTCAATTATGCATCTGCCTTTGGTTCAGGTCATGATTAGAGTCCTAGGATCAAGTCTCTGCTCAGCAGGGAGTCTGCTTCTCTCTCCATCTTTCCCTCCTGCTCATGATCTCTCTCTCTCCAAGTAAATAAATAAAAATCTAAAAAAAAATACAAATTACTGCATCAAATATCTTATGATGTATGGATTGTGAATTACACCAATAAATAGTTCAGTTAATGACTTCAGTAAATTTTTACAATTTTGGCCATTCATCTTTTACCCATACCACCAATTATGCATCAACTGTGGGATAAGCCATGAATGAATAAGGAACCCTCAGAAGAATTCACTTAGAAGAGTGAACTTAAACAAAGGAAAACTATCAAGTACTAAAAACAGTATTAAATAAAATTTTAATATTTATTCTGCATCATGGAAGTTCAAAATAATGCTACAATCCAATTTTTTATATTTGTGAGCAACAAAGTTGCTGTATTCTAGAATGTAGGGACTAAATGCCTTGTCAAATAGTTACCATTTTCTTTTTGTTTTTCTTAAGATTTTATTTATTTATTTGACAGAGAGAGTGTGAGAGAGCACAAGCAGGGAGAGCAGCAGAGGGAGAGGGAGAAACCTCAGCAAGGAGCCCAGAGCAGGGCTCAATCCTAGGATCCTGGGATCATGACCTGAGCAGAAGGCAGACGCTTAATGTACTGAGACACCCAGGCACCTCAGTTCCCATTTTCAATAGCACAACTGACAAGGGATAATATTATTTCACTTTGGAATAATTTAGGTTCTGTTACTACACAGGTTTACTCTAAGTATAGGTGTAAGGGAATGCTGGAACAGGCAACTATGTCTATTTTTTTTAAGTCAGTTAGAGAAAAACAATTATCATATGATTCACTCGTGGAATTTAAGAAACAAAACAGAGGAGCAAAGGGGAAAGAAGAGAAAAATAAGACAAAACCAGAGAGGGAAACAAACCATACGAGATTCTTAGGAAACAGAGAGTTGATGGAGGAGACAGGGGTGAGGGGACGGGGTAACTGGGTGATGGACATTAAGGAGGGCACATGGTGTAATGAGCACTGGGTGTTATGTAAGACTGATGAATCACTGACCTCTACCTCTGAAACCAATTATACATTATGTTAATTAATTGAATTTAAATAAATTAAAAATTAGTACATAAATAGCTCAATCCTTAAAGAGAATTTTAAAAACAATTTTATTTATTTACTTATTTGAGAGGTAGAGAGTACGAGCAAGGTGCAAGTGGGGGCAGGAGGGGGTAGGAGGGGCAGAGAATCTCAAGCTGACTACGTGCTGAGCAGGGAGCCCGATGCAGGGCTTGATCCCGGGACCCAGAGATCATAATCTGAGCTAAAACCAAGAGTCTGATGCTTAACCAACTGAGCCACCCAGGCACCCGACGACATCTAACTTTACGTGTGGCCTCTTGTCTTTGGTATTTATTAGGTCAGTTGGGTAGTTAGGGACCCCTTTGAGAATCTGATGAAGTATATAATAGAGCTTATCTCTCAAATACATGAATATATAGAGAAACACACCAAATTTAGCAAACAGTGAAGTTCTTCCTGAACTTTCTAAGTGTTGGGGAATATTCAATTATATGGTGCTGTTCTATCTATACACAGTAAGCTTATTCTAAATAATAAAAATAATTATTCCGATCCTACAAAGAAACATTAGTAGTAAAGTGAGTGTGCTACATAGCACTCAAATGGTTTGATCTGGAATCACCTAGGAGTTTTCAGGAAAAACACTTAAGATTTATAGCCCTAACCAAAAAGCCAATATTGTTTTTATGTCTCGTCTACCCTCTAGGTAGATGTGTTACTACCAGCATAATATACAAAATACTCTGAGTACACAGAGACTTACTATAAACCATACCAATATTCATTGTAATTACCTAATTCCACTAAGTGTTGTCCAGGTCAGTCTGCCAGTTAGTTGAGATAAAATTGAAGTCTAAATGGGATGCTATTTCTATAATGCTTCCAGAAATAATGGTGTCATTCCCACTATTGCATGCATTACATATGTATATTTAACTTACTTCGATGTTTTTTATTCTTTCAGCTTTTCAATATATTTCCAGTTTTGGGGTTCCTCCTAAAAAGTCATAAGACAGTACTCAGGAATAGAGATGAATTATTTGCTTTTATAAGGATGACTTTCCTAGATCATCGGCATAAATTTGATAAAAATGATCCAAGAAGTTTCATTGACGCTTTTTTGGTCAGACAGCAGGAGGTAATGGTGTCTTGCTCAGGGTTTACCTTAGCCTAGTGTTTATTATTTAGCTTAACTAATAGCATCTGGAGGAAAAATATTTCTTGCAAAGAGAAAGATCACTGGATTCAATTAAGTTAATAATGGTAGATTTGTACCCTACCAAGGCCATTTACTACATTTTCCATTCTCAAATATTTTTTACTGCTTTATACATTACCGTCTAAAAAAAAAAAAAAGACATATAGAAGATCTCGAAGGTTAGCTTTCAGAATTAGTAAAGCATTCCTTTTACTGCAATCTTGAAAATGTGTTTCAGTTGACTGATCCAAGAAAGATTATTTAATGCCATTTTTTTTAAAAGAAAGAGTGTTGGGCACATTGTAATCACTTGGTTAAAAACTAATTTCCAAAATGGCAAACAGCCTTTCCCATTGTCAGAATTATTTATCATCATAAGCATCTGGGATGTGCTTTATCTGAAAATTCTGCACAACATCCTCATAATAAAAAAAAAAAAATCCACTCTATTGAGGAAAGAACGCCAAGCTTTGCTTTTTAAATTCATGTTAGGTTATATGCTCTGATGGTCCAGTATAAAATATTTTCATCACTCATGATTCCTTTTCCCCTTTCAGGAGAAAGATACATCTACTGCCTATTTCAGCGATGAAAATTTGGTGGCCCTTGTGAGTAACCTGTTTGCGGCTGGTACAGAGACCACAGCCTCCACGCTATGCTGGGCACTTCTGCTCATGATGCGATATCCTGAGGTCCAGAGTAAGTCTCTTAAGATTCAGGGCATTGCCTGAAGGAAGGACTCAGAAATCTCTTGCGCTGGAAAAAGCAGAATTCCGTGGCCACCCTGGATACCTTTAATTTATACCCTTGAGGACAGTGTGCCCCTTTAGTTTCCTCTGGACACACGAAAGTAGATTTTGCTCTCCAAGCTTCCTGAGACGGTCTGCAGGTGTCATTCACTCTGTGCAGGTCCCCAGAGGGGCCTCAGGAATAGAGGTCTAGGAGTGAAAGCAATGCAGAGAAAATGAGTCAGAACTCAGAGAGCACTTCGGTTTGATTTTCCCATGGAAGGAAAACTGAGAAGATTGTTCCAATATCCCTCCCCCCACCTCTAATCAGTGCATTTTATCCAGAAAGGGTCTGTGATGAGATCACCAAAGTTGTGGGGTCAGCCCAGCCTCGAATTGTACATCGAACTCAAATGCCATACACAGATGCTGTCATTCACGAAGTACAGAGATTTGCTAATATCCTGCCCACAAGCTTACCTCGTGCAACAACCACAGATGTGATGTTTAAAAATTACTATATTCCCAAGGTAAGGGTTTGAGAAGGGGAAATGAGGGGAGAGAGAGGATGTCAGCTGCTCAAAATCACAGAAGCACTGAAATAAACTGTCAAAGGCAATCTCAGAGTGCCTTTCTTCCATCCTCCCTCCCTCTCACTCCCTCCCCTCCTTTTCACTCCCTTTCCCCCTCCCTACCGTCCAACAAAAGGTAACTGTGTCAGAGTGTGTGTGCACAGAATAGGTGGTAATCACTCTGTGCAGGGTATTATAAGGTATTATTATTTCTACATGCTAGTTGAGGAAACTGAGGTTCAGAGAGTTTAAGTGAGGTGGGTGGGTAAGGAGGCCAGATCGCTGGAAAGACAAGCCACCTTTTCAGAGCTGTATTTTCAGCATGCAGGATCCCTGACACCATCACCTCCAGCTCTCACGTCCCTCCTCACACAGAAGCATGCCCAGGCTCTCCGCTTCTCAATCTTGGGACCTCTAGAGGCATTCTTGTGCTTTCCCCTGGCAAACTGAGGAAGTATGCATAGATCTTTGCTAAAAGTACCCTGAAGGCAGAAATTGGCTTAAGATCAGAGCATGCTCATAGTGCTAATTCTTTTCCTTAAAGCTTCATCTGGTCACCGCTTCTGGGCCCATCTCTGCATGAATCTGCAGAGGCCACTGGCTACGTGGACCCCCTCCCTACACTACCACTTGCTACTTGCTACCCTGTGCATACCCTAAAAACAAGGGGCAACATTCATCGTTGGAGTTTCTCTTCTCAGCACACATTAAACACACTGTTGGACTGAACTAATCAGTCAGTAGCTGATGAAAACAAATATAACCAATGTCAAAAAGAAGAAAAAGAGACACCACCACTGCCCGTCCCCCCCCCCCCCATAATAATGGCAGGATTTAGGTTCTAGTTATCTATCTGGCTGCAAGCTAGGGAGAGCACTGTATCAGAGCTTTGCAGGTACAGGGGGTCTCACACACCTACCATCCTACTGGCCGCTAGGGCCCTTGGTTCCACCAAGCTCCAACGGAAATAATCTAGCACAGTTGTTCTGAGGAGGAAAAATTCACAATGCCCAGGTACGTGTAAATAAAAAAGAAAGAAACAGGGCATCTGGGTGACTCAGTCATTGAGCGTCTACCTTCGACTCAGGTCATGATCCCAGGGTCCTGGGATTGAGCTCCTTGCTCAGCAAGAAGCCTGCTTCCCCCTCTCCCACTCCCCCTGCTTGCGTTCTTTCTCTTGCTGTCCCTATCAAATAAATAAATAAAATCTTAAAAAAAAAAAAAAAAGAAACAAAAAGAAAGAAAGCAACAAAGGAAGTTGTACAACAAAACACTCTAAAACAGTTGTTTGCTTTTGGTGACTCAAAAGCCATACAGATTCATGAGCTAAAACAGCTAACCGCAATGATAGTACTGCGAAGCTTTCTTAGAGGAAGCTATGATTAACTACGGGGAGGTAGTGGAACAGGATCCTTAATGGAGGGGCAGGCCTTTCTTCTCATTGTTTCAGTTTTAGTTTTCAGAATACTCTTTCTTGTATCACAATTGCAATTCCTTGCCTTGATCGTCTCCGTTGTCTCAGAGCACGTGGTGAGCTGTGGAAGGGGCAGCTGACTCCTGAGATTTGCTTTGGTGCGCACTTTCCAGCTAGCTTGTCCACCGGCACAGTCCCAGGAGGTCAAAGAGCAAAACCTCACTGAGCCTGCACCAGGGTCTGTCCTACACGATGCGGGGTCTGAGGCTCACAAGTCATCTCATGAGGGTTATTTAATTCCCTTCATATAAATGTAGAAACTGGGACATATCAAAAATTAAATAATGTGCCATTATCTCATAGCAAACACAGGACTAAGTGAAGAATCCGTTTCCAGTTCTGAGTCCAAGGCTTGTGTTTTTTAGGAGGTACTGAACAAAACTGTGGTTGAGTAAGTGAATGTTCCACACCAATCTCAAGCCCCTCCACTTCCCCTCCTTCGAGATTCTTCTAGAACACACTGCTCCTGAAAAATTACCAACCGAGACCTTCACACATTTTTAAAGAGTCCCTTTTATTAACATAGAATTCTCCATAATGTCCATCGCCCAGCCACCCCATCCCTCCTCCCCCACCCCTGCAACCCTCAGTTTGTTTCCTGAGATTAAGAGTCACTTATGGTTTGTCTCCCTCCTCAGTCCCATCTTGTTTCATTTTTCCCTCCCTACCCCCCAGGGAATGTAATCTCTGTCATCAATAGCACTTCTGTTTCTAGGGCACCGAGGTCATCACTTTGCTGACCTCTGTACTTCGAGACCAAACACAGTGGGAAAAGCCAGACGCATTTAATCCTGAGCATTTCCTGAGTTCCACCGGAAAGTTTGTCAAGAAAGAAGCTTTCATGCCCTTTTCAGTGGGTAAGGTATTCTACTTTGAGAAATCTGGAGAGATTTGGCCTTGTCTGATGACTGTACTTGGGTTTTATAGTTTTTTCCATGTGGCACTAAAGGTCAGAAATATGGGGAAGTGGAAAGGGCCTTTGCTCCCCGGGCTTTAAATTGGCTCTAAGGCAGTAGACATTGGAATGGCATTTTCTTAAGGAATCCTTGAAGATTTCTTGTAGCTGAGGCTAGGGTAGAGCCTTGGGAATTTGAGGAGAAAGTTAAGCATGGGGACAATGGGCAGCCTACTTAACTGCAACCAGAAAAGCTTTGATTGATTGATTGATTGATTGACTGATTTTTTAAGTAGACTCCATGCCCAGTGTCTACTACAGGGCTTGAACTCAGGACCCTGAGAACTGACTGAGCCACCCAGACACCCCTGAAAAGATTTGCTTTAATATGTATAAATGCCAGTGTTACTCACAATTTCTTGGGTAGGGGAGGGAGAGAGGTGGCTTAGGGTTAGGGAAGAGAGAAGAGCTTTCCACTAGAGTACATTTTAGAATCCAGGGAAATGAATTTACTCTATAATTTTCTGGATTCTTAACAACCTGAAATGAATTCTCTATTCCTAGAAAAGAATCTTAGCAAAGCTACATCATAAGCAGTTTATGCTTATAAACTGCCTTTCATAAGTTGTGCCTTTCCGCTTACACAAACAATAGGTTGTATTGTTATATACCCATTAGGTATATACCCATTCAGGGATATTCAGGTCACCCAAAGGAGAGACTTTCTTTACCTACTGATAACTAAGGGATACAGAGAGATACAAAGTACAATGCATTCTCCTAATTTTTACACACAAACACACATAGGATGATATACAAGAAAATAGTACATGTATTAATGACTTCTATTTTAAGTAAAAATGGAATATCACATTTGGAAGCAGAGTTAAAGGAAATGAAAAATAATCCACATGTAATTCACAGTGTTATGAATTCAATTTTTCTTAATGTTTCCTTGCATGATATTTTGAAAAAAGAAAACCATGGAAACATAAACAATGCTCTCTGGAGGGCACTTCACTACATCTAATTCCAAACTCTCATTTTATAAGTGAAGAGATGGAGCAATTAGTTTATCATACATAACTTTTCTTTTTTTTCCTAGACACCTTTATCAGATCTTGGATTTACTGATGTTTAGAGAGAAGAAACAATGTTCCCCTTGATACCCCCTTTTCTCCATGAACAACAATTACTGTTTTTTTTTCTGACCAACTAAGTCTCCAGGTCCTTCCTGGTTTCTCACACACCTAGGCCTGGAGGCTTCCTTGGACAGTGAGACAAGCAGCAAATAGGCCAGATTTTTGCAGAGTGGCCCATCTTCAAACAAGTTTGGCAAGACTTACCTCAGGAATTCTAAACATCTCCAGATATACTGTATGTGTGTGTGTGTGTGTGTGTGTGTGTGTGTGTGTGTGTGTGTTTCCTGCTTTAGGAAATCTAGGAGTAGCGATACTCTGTTTTATCATAGACAAACAAATGGGAATATTTTTAAACTATAACAACCACAAAACCATCACAATAAGAAAAAACATCATAAAACCAATGTTGAATGAGATGTCCTCATGTTCGTCCCTACTTACTGCATAAAGATAGAGGTTTAGCTCCCTGGAGGGCTTACTTGATCTTTGATCATAATCACTCCTAACTAATTTTGCACACAGCATTTCTTTTTAAGATAAACAAGATCATTTGCTATGTTTTTACCGATATATCCTTAAAAGTAAACCAAAACAGTATGTGCTTTGTTTTGTTGGGCAGCTAGACTCTTACCTTAACTGAATAAACCTAAATATAGGGTAGATAATTGTTGTATTACTTATCATCCATTGGATGACACCACTCAATCATACATTTTGTTCTGGGCAGGTGGGAAGATCTGATCCCAAGAGCTAAATAGGTTTCCTTCCATGGGCTCCCTCAACACCCTATCGTAGCTTGTGACACTGTATAATATTTACCTAGTTCCTTGTCGGGCTCACCTACTGGGCAGTGAACCATTCCCAAGCAGTAGTCTCAGAGCCAAGCTAAATTAAATACCTATATCTCACTGACATTGAACGTACCATTAGTTTTTATTTAATAAACATTTTCAAACAGAGAGAACTAGTATACATTGTCTTTCACCCCTAAAAATCCTACCTTGGTACTAGGCATCATGAAAAAATGCTCCCCCACTAACCTTTGTGGAGTTCATCTGTTTCCTGGAAGTCCCACATAAACAAAGTGCCACTTTCCTTGAGATGTAAAATAGCTACATTTCAATATTCTAACATGGAAGCCTTTTGTGACTCAGTACACTTGAGAATTATCTTCCAAATTAAATAAGCAAACAACAAAAGAAATCTAACTGGACTGTCTACAACAGGAAAGCACAAAAGCCAAACAACATGCTTAGGATTCACAGACACAGGGAACAGGAATGAAAAGACCTGGTTGGTTCTTCTTAAGGACTAGAAGCAAAAACTTTTCATAGTGCTATATCTCAGTCAAATATATTATCTTTGTTCTACAATGTAACCACAAAACTCATTAAATCTGAGCCAGAAAAAAATGCACCATTCTCAACCCAGTATACCTTAAGAAATATATATAACCATTAAGTCCCCCTTGTTTCAATAAAAACATACCTAGAAGACTTCCTTCCTCAATTTCAAGGAAGACTTCCTTCCTTCCCCACTTTTCAGATATCTTGACATTTTCCCCAGTAAGTCATGTTCCAAAAGTAATATGAACCAAGTCTTTGTTCTTAAAATGCTTCAGCATGACCTCATATCTACTTAGTCTCTGGCCTCAAGTCTTAGGCTCTGTAATTCATGCTCTATGCTCTGGTCAGAGCCAAATTATTTTACATACCATGACTCCTTCCACATCCCACCACATCTTTGCTGGCTGACTTCTCACCCTGGGCACAAGAGCTGAGATATAAAACTCCCATACAAAGGAGGAGTCCTCCCTGACCCTTCAGATCACACTGGGTACCTTTACTCTCTGTTCTCATGACACACCAGCCTTTACCCTTACGTTTTTCACACTAAAATGCTAATGTTTGTTTAGCTGCGTGTTTCCCTCATGGGGGGCAGTTAGCATATGAACTTGATTTTGTTTTTCCAGGGCTTCGGCAGAGCCCAAGAGGCCCAGAAGAGGCTACACGACTAATCCACACATTCTAAAGTAGGAGAAATCACACACAGACAGCTTTTCTCTTTGTCCAGGTTGCATTTCAGTTTTTTGTGCTCCTACATCCCATAACCCTCCACCATGTCTATCTCTCCAGGGCGCCGGATGTGTGCTGGTGAGTCACTGGCCAAGATGGAGCTTTTCCTGTACTTCACCAGTCTCATGCAGAAGTTCACCTTCCAGCCACCCCCTGGGGTCTCCCATCTGGACCTGGACCTAACCCCGGACATTGGCTTCACCAGTCGGCCAATGCCTCACAAGCTATGTGCCCTGCTCCGGGCCTAGGCTGTGCATTGTAAGCAGCAGCCCTGTTCTTGTTGGGGTCCTTCACACAACTCCACTTTTCTGCATTTTGCCAGCCGTGATACTCTGCCAAACATTTCAGCTTCATTTAAATAGTCAGCCACATCATCGCCAAGGGTTCTCATGTTAGGTCAGACTGAGTTCCTGGGCTAATCAACTCAGTAAAAGCCTCCTTACAGTCAATGTCTAAGACAGAATGTGTGACAACTAGACCCCTCGCTTCCTTCTCAAGGTCTTTCTTCCAAACCAAAACTGTCCTTTTCCTCTAAAGCATAGGAGACATCTAAGTATCAACAATTGGTAGTTTTAATTGGTTTGAGCAAGATGACTATATAGTGCTTTGTTCTAATATGCCCATGAACATCTTTAAAACTGCAAGTGAAGAAAATTCAGCCTTTAAGTGAGGATCACACTAAACATAAGACCTATAAGACATTGGTTTCATTCTGTGACTCACCAAAAAAGTGTGGTTAACAACAGAGAATTGCTTATGAGTCCTGCCAGTTTACTGAGGTCGGCAAGGGAGTGCTCCTGCTCCTGACATAACTGGGATTTGCAGACCCCACTTGCCAGCATCCCATGCCCTGACGTCCCAGTCCCAGAGAGGGCATATGCAAGACACACGGGCTGCAGGAAAACAAAATCATTGTCAGTTTCCCTGAGCCACAAAGCATCTTCAGCCTTTATGAAGTCAAATGCATCTCCCCATCATCAATGTTAAGTGTTTCTCTCCTGTTCTTATCTGATCCCTGTCATAGCAAAACTGGCACTGGATGAAGTTAATCCATCAAGTAAGACTCTGAGGCTATTGTCATAGAGGAAAGATGCCAGAACTTCGTCTGAACTCAAATCCACTGGAACATGGTGGGG
>JAQQSY010000335.1:0-19803 GCA_028646535.1 Procyon lotor | reverse complement strand
TTATTTATTTGACAGCGAGAAATACAGCGAGAGAGGGGACACAAGCAGAGGGAATGGTAGCGGGAGAAGCAGGCTTCCCGCGGAGCAGGGAGCCCGATGTGGGGCTCGATCCCAGGACGCTGGGATCTGACCTGGGCCGAAGGCAGACGCTTAACGACTGAGCCACCCAGGCGCCCTGGTGGGGACATTCTTAAGTGGTATACTCCCAGAGCCTTATATACAGACTTCCTGCTGAAGTCCTGAAGTAGACAGCAAGAAACATGTTCATTTAATGTTCTTTGATGTTTTTAACTGTTTCCTTCCAGTTCTTTTTCTCCCCACAGTCATGGAGGTCCTCGCTCAGCAATCCAGATGCTTCTGGAAAGAAATAGGTTTCTCAAGCTGCAACCTACACAATTAGGGTAGGCAGGTAGTCACTCATTACTTTTGCTTTTATGTTCTCCTGGAAAAGGTTATCACTTTCCATCTCCTCTCCTGGAGCGACTGCTGCTACTGCTGCTAAAAGCCTAGCCCCTTAAGGTGTCATCCTAGGGAGTGGGCTACCTTGACAAGTTTTTCCTTCCCTTTTGCATTCAAACTGGTCTCTATCTTATTCCAGTGGTGTGCTGGAATCTCTTCATAGGCACGCTGGACTTCCACCAATTCTCCTGTTCATGGGTATCTGCTAAGATTAGCACTCTTTAGATTTCTACCCCCCATCAGGGTGGAGGGATAGGTCAGATAAGCCTACTGACTTGGATTTACAATCCTTTCCAAGGTATTTTTTGTTTATTTCAGATACACATGTGGGCTAGAAACCTTCCAAGTCCTGATATAATGTGCAGAGGAATTTTTATTTGATTATGGATGTCTAATTATTTGTTTAAAAAGGGGGAGAAAAAAAGGAATGACGTACACCATCATGATGCTGACATCCACAATGATTATTTTTTCAATATTAAATTTTTGTTCTAAAATATTCACCTACTCCAAAGAAGAGTTAAGATGGTGTAGAAGTAGGGGGACCCTGGACATTCCCTGTCCTTTGAACACAGCTGTATTGAGATCGAATCACTTGGAACACCCAGGAAATTGATCTGAGGGTTGGAAGAAGGGTCTCCACAGTTGAAAGGAAATAGTGTGGAAGGTGCAAGGTGCATGGAAGTGAACTGGGGGAGAGAAAAGCTGCTCTTCTGCTGGGGGAGGGGTGGGAGCTTTTCTGCAGGGAGAGAAAAGGGAAAGAGGGAGATAGGGGTTAAGGGGGTGTAGTACTGTGTTCAAACAAGAATCAAACCTCTCAGATCACAGACTAGGACGCAGGTGGGGTGGGAACTGAATGGCACAGGTAATTTGCAAACAGTAACTGGACCTCAAGCTCAGATTTTGGAAGTGCACCACTTTCACTGGGGCTGAGCCCCTATAGGGTGCACCCTGGAGAGAAAGAGTGCTCTGGTCCAGAAGCAAACACAAAGTGGTGTAGGGCTCTCCAGGGTCACACTGGGAGAGATCATTCCTCCTCCTGGAGTACATTTGGAAGAGGGTATATTGCCTCTCCAAAGACAAAGAATCCTGCAGACTCCAGCAAAAGGTCTTTCTTAGGCAGGGGACAAAGGCATGGGCAGAGGGTGGATAACCTTGTTACTCCTTTTCATGGTAGAATACCACAGATTCTGTGCACTGCACAAGCAGGGGACTGTTTTTCTGTGACAAAGAGCACTTGTCAGAGCACAGCAAACTTCTAATCTGGAGGAGGGAGTGGATCTGAGCGGTGCCAGCTCTTTAAGATTTGAAGCTTTTAATCCCAGACACGTGCCAAAGATACAATGCAGGAGATGTGGAGTTTTGAATCTCAGTTGTGCTAAAGATAGAACAGCTGGCTACTGGGCACACTGAGGGTCCTTGCTTTTCTGTGAGGGCTTCTTGAACAGCAAGGGGTGTGAGATTCACTCTCCAGGGACAAGAGAGTGGAGTGTCACCATTTTACTACCAGTACTGAAACGGTTAGACATCAGAGAGCAATGCAGTGGCCCCCCAGTTATGGAATTCATTCCTGAGCTGCAAGGGTGGTTCAGTATTTGCAAATCAATCAAAGTGATAAGTGATTAATAAAAGGAAAGATAAGAACCATAAAATCCTCCCAATAAATGCAGACAAAAGCAAAGTACAACATCTTTGCTTGATAAAATCTCATAAGAAAGTATGGATAGAAGAAACATAACTCAACATCATACAGACCATACACAAAAGACCCACAGCTAATATCTTCAATGGGGAAAAACTGACAGCTTTTCCTGTGAGGTCAAAAACATGACAGGGATGTCCACTGTCACCACTGTTGTTCAACGTAGTACTGGAAGGGCTAGCCCCAGCAATCAGAATACAAAAAAAGAAATAAAAGGCATCCAAATCTTCAAGGAAGAAGTGAAATTTTCACTATTTGCAGAGTACATGATACTCTATGCAGAAAACCTAAAAGACTCCACCAAAAATTACGAAAACTGATACAGGAATTCAGAAAATTCACAGGCTATAAAATCAATGCACAGAAGTCTGTTGCATTTCTATACATCAATAATAAAGCAGCAAAAAGAGAAATCAAGGAATCTGTTTCCTTTATAATTGCATCCCAAACCATAAGATACCGAAGGGGATGCCTGGGTGGCTCACTTGGTTAAGTGTCTGCCTTCTGGTCAGGTCATAATCCCAAGGTCCTTGGATCGAGTCCCACATTGGACTCCTTGCTCAGCAGGGAGACTGCTTCTCCCTCTGCCTGCTGCTCCCTCTCCTTTTGCTCTCTCTTTCTCACTCTCTCTCTCTCTCTTTGACAAATATAAAATAAAATAAAATAAATCTTAAAAAAGATATCTAGGAATAAGTATAATCAAAGATGTAAAGGATCTATACTCTGAAAACTATAGAACACCTTTGAAAGAAATTGAGGAAGACACAAGAAATGGAAAAACATTCTATGTTCATGGAAGAATGGAAGAACAAATATTTTTTTAAACGATACCCCAAAACAATCTATACATTCAAGGCAATGCCTATCAAAATACCACCAGGATTTTTCACAAACACTTCTGAAATTTGTATGGAACTGGAAAAGACCCTGAATTGTCAGGGGAATGTTGAAAAGAATACCAAAGTTGGAGGTATCACAATTCTGGACTTCAAGATGTATTACAAAGCTGTCATCATCAAGACAGTATGGTACTGTCACAAAAACCAACACATTGATTAATGGAACAAAATGAGAACTCAGAAATGAACCCAAAATTCTATGGTCAATTAATCTTCAACAAAGCAGGAAAGAATATCCAATGGAAGAAAAGAATCTCTTCAACAAATGGTATTGGGAAAACTGGACAGCAACAAGCAGAAGACTGAAACTGGACTACTTTCTTACACCATACACAAAAATAAACTCAAAATGAATTAAAGACCTAAATGTGAGACAGGAATCCATCAAAATCCTAGAGGAGAACACAGGCAGCAACCTCTTTGACCGCTTGGCTGGAACAACTTCTTACTAAACAAGTCTCCAGAAGCAAGGAAAACAAAATAAAAATAAGCTATTGGGACTTCATCAAGATAAAAAGCTTCTGCACAGCAAAGGAAACAATCAACAAAACTAAAAGGCAACCTACAGAATGGGAGAAGATATTTATAAATACATATCAGGTAAATGGCTAGTATCCAAAATCTATAAAGAACTTACCAACTCAACACCCAAAAACCCCCCAAATAATCCAGTCAAGAAGTGAGGAGATGACATGAATAGACATTTCTCCAAAGAAGACATTCAAATGGCTAACAGACACATGAAAAAATACTCAATATCAGTTGGCATCAGGGAAATACAAATCAAAACCACAATGATATGCCACCTCACACCAGTCAGAATGGCTAATTAACCCATCAGGAAAAAACAGATATTGGGAAAGATGTGGAGAAAGGGCAACCCTGTTATGTTACCGTTGGGAATGCAAACTGTTGCAGCCACTCTAGTTAAAAATAGAACTACCCTAAACCTGGCAATTGTTCTACTAGGTATTTATCCAAAGTATACAAAAATAGTGACTCAAAGGGGCACATGCACCTCAATATTTATAGCAGTAATGTCCACAGTACCCAAAATATGGAAAGAGCCCAGAAGTCGATTGATGGATGAATGGATAAAAAAGATGTAATATGTGTGTGTATATATAGGATGTATAGATGTATATATATAATGGAATATTACTCAGCCATTAAAGAGAATGAAATATTGCCATTTGCAATGATGTGGATGGAAATAAAGTGTATGAGGTTAAGCAAAATAAGTCAGTCAGCAAAAGACAAATACCATATGATTTTACTCATATGTGGAATTTAAGAAACAAAAGTGATGAACGTAAGAGAAGAGAAGGGAAAATAAAATAAGATAAAAACAGAGATAGAGGCAAACCATAAGAAACTTTGAACTATAGGGAACATACTGAGAGTTGCTGGATGGGAGATCAGTGGGGAGATGGGGTAATGTGGTGGTGGGCATTAAGGAGGGGACATGATGTAATGAGCACTGGGTGTTCTATACAACTGATGAATCATTAAATTCTACCTCGAAACTAATAATACGCTATATGTTAACTAACTCTAATTTAAAGAAAATCTTAAAAGAAAACCTTAAGAAAAAATATTAAGAAAAAAAACTTCATTTACTCCATTTTATACTTTCCATTTATCTGTTGAGAATCTTTGTCTTTCTGTTAACTTCAACGTTTTCATCTGTACTTCATAAAGTATGGCTGTGATTGTTGCTCCAATGTTTTTTTGATAATTCCTACATCTGGAGCATCTTGTAGGCAGCATCTATTGATTATCTTGTTCCTTGAGAATTAGTCACACGTTCTTAGTTCTTTGTATGTTGAAGAATTTCAGGTTGTATTCTGCACATTTTGAATATTATGTCATAATACCCTGGGTCTTGCTAAAAGTCTCCTGGTAATGTTGATTTTTTTCTTTGTTTTAGCTGGAGTTCAACCTGGTTAGGTACAAACTGAAAATTCTTGTCTTTTGTTGCTGATTATTCCAATATCGGTTAATTTAAAAAAGACTTTCTTATACTGTTTTTGGCCTTTCTCATCTTTACGTCACTTAGCAGTTAGGGACTTGGGTGGTGGCTCATATCAGTAGTAAAAGCCTTTGCTATGTTGTTTTGTGTCTCTACCTCACATACACAGCTCAAGTGTGCACCTGGGAATTTTGTTAATTCATACACAGAGTTAGGAGATCACCTAACTATACTTTTTTTTTTCTTTGTGATTTCTCTCACACTGCCTTGATCCTAGGAGCCTCTTTCCCCTATACTCTTGTTAGAAAGATGTGTTTTCTCTCAAAGATTTTGCCACTCGGTGCCATAGTTATGTACATCTGAAGCCATCCTCAGAGGGAATAAGTGAGAGAAAAAGATGTAAAAACCATATAAGAGAAAATTACATACGCATTTTTTTGAACAACAGTTCCCCCTTTCCTTGTTAAGAAATATGGATTTTTCTCCTATGGTTTAGATAAATGTACCACTGCTGCTGAAGTAGAGCCCCATGAGTGGGGCCACTTCAAGGCAGGGCCTAGAAAGAAAAAGAGGAAAAAAATGCAAACAAAGATTACTCCAACATTCAGTGGCTAGGAGTGGTCTTCTTTCCCAATATTCTTGCTAGCAAGACAAGGTTTCTCTCAGAGTTTTCACTGTCTCTGCCTGTTGTGCAGTTCTGCACTAGAGCTGCCCTAGAGTCAAAGCCAAGAAACAAAAATGGGCAAAAGTCCCAATAAACTCACTCCCATAAGGATTATTCTGAATCTGCTTACTATTATTAAGTTTTCAGAATCCTCAAACAGTTGCTTTTTGTATTTTTGTCAAGAGATTTTGGTTGAAATCAATAAGTTGAGATAGACTATGCTGGGCCTATCAAAAATTTTTCTAGAATTATCTTTTAATTGAAATTTCAGTTGAGATCACTGTAGCTTTACCTACAATTATACAAAATAATACAGAGAAATCTCTTGTGCATTTTGCGTAAGTTTCTCCAATGGTAACATTTGCAGAAGTACAGTATATTATTAGAACAAAGACACTGACATTGGTAGAGTCCATAAATCTTATTCAGATTTCCTCAGGTTTCTACTCATTTGTGTGTGCCTGTGGGTGTATATTAAGGTTTATAAAATTGTATCACCTGTGAAGATTCCCATACCTGCACCACAGTCGAGTTACTTATTAGTTCCAACACCTATTTGCACCACAGTCCAGTTAGTGATCCAGTTTGAAGGATGCACCATATTGCTATTTTATGGCCATACCTACCATCCTCTTGCATCCCTCCTCCATTTCTAACCCTTGAAAACAACCTGTCCTACATTTGTAATTTTATTATTTAAAAAATAAATGTCATGTATAAATGAATCATAGAGTATGTAACCATTCGTGACCAGCTTTTTTTTTTTTTCACTCAGCATAATTCCTTGGATATTCACTGAAGTGGTTGCCTTCATCAGTAATTTGTTACTTCTTATTACAGAGTAGTACTGCATACTATGTATTTATCATGGATTCTTTTATTCATTCATTCATTCATTCATTCATTCATTCATTCATTTATATTACAGAGAGAGAGAGACAGAGAATGAGAGAGAGAGAAAGAGACAGGAGGGGAGGGTTAGAGAGAGAAGGACAGAGGATACAAGAAGTCTCTGCACTGAGTGCTAAGCCTGACTCGGGGCTTGATCTCATGAACCTGAGATCACGACCTGAGCTGAAAGCAAAAGTCAGATGCTCAGCTGACTTTGCCATAGGGGGAAGCCAGGCACTCTAGCATTGATTCTTTTTAAAAATTAATTAATTAATTAATTAATTTATTGAGCGAGAGAGAGTGAAAAAGCACAAGCAGGGGGAGCAGCAGAGGGAGAGGGAGAAACGGATTCCCTGCTGAGCAGGGAGCCAAACATGGGGCTTCATCCCAGGACCCTGAAATCATGACCTGAACCAAAGGCAGATGCTTAAACAATTAAGTCACTCAGGCACCCCCCTATAATGGATTCTTTCTTAAAATTTTAATTCCAGTGCGGTTAACATACAGTGTTACATTAGTCTCAGATGTACAAGGTAGAGATTCAACAATACCATATATTAGTCAGTACTCAAGATAAATATGCTCCTTTTTTCTATATTTTTAAAAATTTTAATTCCAATATAGTTAACATACAATGTTTTATTAGTTCTGCATGTACAATATAGTAAGAAAGTAGCAATATAGTAACAATTCCATGCTTCACCCAGTGCTCATCATGACATGTGCCCTCCTTAATCCACATCACCTATTTCACACCCCCCACCTTCCCTCTGGCAACCATCAGTTTTTTTCTCAATAGTTAAAGAGTCTGCTTCTTGGTTTCTCTCTCTCTCTTTACCCCCTTTGAGCATTTGTTTCGTTTCCTAAATTCCACATGAGTGAAATCACGTGGTATTTGTCTTTTTCTGACTGACTTATTTCATTTAGAATTATACTCTCTAACTCCATCCATGTCCTTGCAAATGGCAAGATTTCATTTTTTTAATGGTTTCCATCTCCTGGTTTTGGCTTTTATTTCTTCTTTTTATAGCTCTGTAGGTGTAAAGTTAGATATTATTTTTGAGATTTTTCTTGCTTCTTGAGGTAGATCTGTATTGCTATAAACTTCCTTCTTAGAACAGATTTTGCTGGATCCTAAAGGTTTTGAGCCATTATGTTGTCATTTTCATTTGTTTCCATTATTTTTTTATTTCTTCTGTTATTTCCTGGTCGACCCATATCCCTTAACCTCCATGTATTTGTGGTCTTTCCAGATTTTTTATTGTGGTTGACTTCTAGTTTCACAGCACTGTATCCAGAAAAGAAGCATAATATGACTTCAATATTTTTGTATTTGTTGAGGTTTGTTTTGTGGCCTAACAAGTGGTCTTTCCTGGAGAATGTTTCTGTGCACTTGAAAAGAATGTATATTCTTCTGTTTTCGGATGGAATGTTCTAAATATATCTGTTAAATCCATCTGATCTAGTGTGTCATTCAAAGCCATTGTTTCCTTGTTGATTTTCTGTTCAGATGATCTGTCCATTGATTTGAGTGGGGTGTTAAAGACCCTTGTTACTATTTTATTATCAATTCATTCTTTCATTTTTGTTATTAACTGTTTTATATATTAGAGTGCTCCCATGTTGGGTGCATAAATATTTTAATTTGTTATATCTTCTTGCCAACAAGATTGGATTGTTCATTTACATTGTCCATTTCCCTGTCCATTATTACATAATGCCCTTCTTTGTCTCTCATTACAATCCTTGTTTTAAAGTCTATTTTGTCCAAAATTATAATTGCAACTCCAGCTTTCTTTTTTTATTATGTTATGTTAGTCACCTAACCTAACTTCATTAGTTTTTGATGTAGTATGATTCATTGTTGGCATATAACACCCAGTGCTCCTTACAATATGTACCCTCCTTAATACCCCTCACTGGGCTAACACCTCTCCCCCCACCACCAAACCTCTAAAACCCTCAGTTTGTTTCCTAGAGTGCTTAGTCTTTCATGGTTTATCTCCCCCTGTGATGTCCCCCCCTTCATTTTTCCCTTCCTTCTCCTAATGTCCTCTGTGCTATTCTTTATGTTCCATATATAAGTGGAAACTATGATCATTGTCTTTCTTTCCTTGACTTATTTCACTTAGCATAATCCTCTCCAGTTCCATCCATGTTGATGTAAATAGTGGGAATTCATCCTTTCTGATGGCTGAGTAATACTCCATTGTATAAATGAGCCACATCTTCTTTATCAATTTTTCTGTTGAAGGCATCTTGTTTCTTTCCACAGTTTGGCTATTGTAGACACTGCTGCTATGAACATTGGAGTGCATCTGCCCACTCTTTTTACTACATCTGTATCTTTGCAGTAAATACCCAGTAGTGCAATTGCTGGGTCATAGGGTAGCTCTATTTTTAACTTTTTGAGGAACCTCCATACTGTTTTCCAAAATGGATGTACCAACTTGCATTCCCACCAACAGTGTAAGAAAGTTCCCCTTTCTCACCATCCATGCCAACATTTGTTATTTCCTGCCTTATTAATTTTTGCCATTCTAACATGTGTAAGGTGGTATCTCAATGTGGTTCTGATTTGAATTTCCCTCATGGCTAATGATGATAAACACTTTTTCATGTATCCATTACCCATTGGCATGTGTTCTTTGGAGAAGTGTCTGTTCATGTCTTCTGCCTATTTTTTGACTTCATTATCTGTTTTAGGGTGTTGATTTTGATAAATTCTTTATAGATCTTGGATATCAGCCCTTTATCTGTAGTGTCATTTGCAAATATCTTCTTGTTTACTGTCCTTTGCTGTACAGAAGACTTTTGTCTTGATGAAGTCCCAAAAGTTCATTTTCACTTTAGATTCCCTTGCCTTTGGAGATGTGTAATGAAAGAAGTTGCTGTGGCCAATGCCGAAGAGGTTATTGCCTATGCACTCCTCTAGAGTTTTGATGGATTCCTCTCTGACATTTAGGTCCTTTATCCATTTAGAGTTTATCTTTTTTTTTTATTTGAATTTCATTTATTTATTTATTTTTCTCTTTTTTTCCCTCCAAATGTGTTTATTTTTTCAGTATTACAAGATTGATTGTACATGCACCACACCCAGGGCTCCATGCAATACATGCCCTGCTCAATACCCACCACCAGGCTCTCCCAAACCCCCAACCCTGCACCTCCAAAAACCTCAGTTTTTTGCACAGAGTCCACAGTCTCTACAGTTCATTGCCCTCTCTGATTTCCCCCCATTTCCGTTCCCTTCCTTCTCACAATGCCCTCCATGTTTTTCCTTATGCTCCACATGTGAGACCGTAAGAAAATTGGCTCTCTCAGATTGACTACTGTCACTCCGCATAATCTCTCCCAGTCCCGTCGATGTTGGTACAAATGTTGCATATTTGTCCTTTCTAATGGAGGCATAATATTCCATTGTATATATGTAGCATATCTTCTTTACCCATTCATCTATTGAAGGGCATTTTGGTTCTTTCCACAGTTTGGTGATTGTGGCCATTGCTGCTATGAACATTGGGGTACATGTGGCCCTTCTTCGTACTGCATCTGCTTCTTTGGGAGTGCAATTGCAGGGTCATAGGGTAGCTCTACTTTTACTTTCTTGAGGAATCTCCACACTGTTTTCCAAAGGGGCTGCACCAGCTTGCAATCCCACCAACAGTGTAAGAGGGTGCCCCTTTCTCCACACCCTCTCCAGCATTTGTTGTTTACTGTCCTGTTGATGTTGGCCATTCTAACTGATGTAAGGTGGTATCTCAGTGTGGTTTTGTTTTGAATCTCCCTGATGGCTATTGATGATGAACATTTTTTCATGTGTCTGTTAGCCATTTGTATGTCTTCTTTGGAGAAGTGTCTGTTCATGCCTTCTGCCCATTTTTTGATGTGATTATCTGTTTTGTGAGTGTTGATTTTGAAGAGTTCTTTAGAAATCTTATATATCAGGCCTTTGTCTCAGTGTCATTTGAGAATATCTTCTCCATACTGTGGGTTGCCTCTTTATTTTGTTAACAGTTTCCATTGCTGTGCAGAAGCTTTTTATCTTGATGAAGTCCCAAAAGTTCATTTTTGCTTTTGCTTCCTTTGCCTTTGGAAACATGTCCTGAAAGAATTTGCTGTGGCTGATGTTGAAGAGGTTACTGCCTATGTTTTTCTCTAGGGTTTTGATAGATTCCTGCCTCACGTTGAGGTCTTTTATCCATTTCGAGTTTATCTTCATGTCTGGTGTAAGAGAATGGTCAACTTTCATTCTTCTACATATAGCTGTCCAATTTTCCCAATTTCCCAATTTTCTGTCCAATTTTAAGGAAGAGACTGTCTTATTTCCACTGGATACTTTTTCCTGTTTTGTCAAAGATTGTTTGACCATAGAGTGGCAGGTCCATATCTGGGTTCTCTATTCTGTTCCACTGGTCTGTGTGTCTGTTTTTCTGCAAGTACTATGCTGTCTTGGTGATCACAGCTTTGTAGTAATGCTCAAAATCAGGCAATGTGATGCCCCCAGCTTGGTTTTTCTTTTTTAATATTTCCTTAGCAATTCAGCATAGACATTTTAACAATGTTTATTTCCAATCCATGGGCATAGAATGTTTTTCCATCTTTTTATATCTTTTTCAACTTCTTTCATAAGTGTTCTGTAATTTCTAGAGTATAGATACTTTACCTCTTTGGTTAGGTTTATTCTAAATTATCTTATGCTTTTTGGTAATATTATAGATGGAATTGATGCCCTAATTTGTCTTTCTACAGTTACATTGTTAGTGTAGGAAAGTAAGTGATTTCCGTGCATTAATTTTGTATCCTGCTACATTACTGGATTGCTGTAAGAGTTCTTGTGATTTTGGGGTGGAGTCTTTTGAGTTTTCCACATAAAGTATCATGTCATCTGGGAAGAGAGAGAGTTTGACTTCTTCTTTGCCAATTTGAATGCATTTTATTTCTTTTTGTTGTCTGATTCCTGATGTTAGGATTTTGAGTACTATGCTGAACAACAGTGGTGAGAGGGGGCATCCTTGTCATGTTCTTGACCTTAAGGGAAAAGCTCTTAGCTCTTTGCCATTGAGAATGATATTCACTGTGGCCTTTTCATAGATGGTTTTATGATATTGAGGAATGTTCCTCTATCCCTATACTCTGAAGAGTTTTAATTAAGAAAGGATGCTGTATTTTGTCAAATGCTGTTTCTACATCAATTTAGGCCATCATATGGTCCTTGTGTCTTATTAACATGTTCTATCACATTGATTGATTTACAAATGTTGAACCGCCCTTGCATCTCAGGGATAAATCCCACTTGGTCATGATGAATAATCCTTTAATATACTGTTGGATCCTATTAGCTAAGATCTTGCTGAGAGTTTTGGCATCCTCATCAGGGATATTATCCTGTAATTCTCCTTTTTAATGGGGTCTTGGCCTTGTTTGGGGATCAAGGTAATGCTGGCTTCATAGAGTGAGTTTGGAGGTTTTCCTTCTGTTTCTATTTTTTTTAAGCAGCTTCAGGAGAATAGATGTTATTTCTTCTTTGAATGTTTAGTCGAATTCCCCTGGGAATCCAGCAGGCCCTGGACTCTTGTTTTTTGGGAGGTTTTTGATCACTGCTTCAATCTCATTACTGGTTACTGGTCTGTTTGGGTTGTCAATTTCTTCCTGTTTCAGTCTTGGTAGTTTATGAGTTTCCAGGAAAGCAGCCATTTTTTCCAGGTTGCTTAATTTATTGTTGATAATAATTTTTATTAATATTTTTATTTCCTTGGTGTCAGTCATGATCTTTCCCCTTTCATTCATAATTTTATTAATTTGGTTCCTTTTTCTTTTCTTTTCAATAAGTCTGGACAGTGGTTATCAATCTTATTAATTCTTTCAAGAAATCAACTTCTAGTTTTTTGTTTTTTTTTTTTCTCAACTTCTAGTTTTGTTGATTTCCTTTACTGTGTTTCTGGTTTCTAATTCGTTGATCTCTACTCTAATCTTTATTGTTTCTCTTCTCCTACTTGGCTTAAGCTTTGTTTGTTGTTCTTTCTCCAATTCTTTAAGGTGTAAAGTTAGCTTGTGTATTCAGGATTTTTCTTTTTTTTTTTTTTGAGTGAGACTTGGATGGCAGTGTATTATCCCTTAGGACCACTGTTGCAGTATCACATAGGTTTTGGACTGATGTGTTTTCATTCTCATTGTTTTCCATGAATCGTTTAAGGTCTTCTTTGATTTCCTGGTTGACCCAAACATTCTTGAGCAGGATGGTCTTTAGCTTACAAGTATTTGAATTTCTTCCAAACTTTTTCTTGTGATTGAGTTCCAGTTTCAAAGCACTGTGGTCTGAAAATATGCAGGGAATATTCTCAATCTTTTGGTACTGGTTGAGACTTTATGTGTGACCCAGTATGTGGTCTATTCTGCAGAAAATTCTGTGTGCATTCAAGAAGAATGAGTAGTCTGTTGTTTTAGGGAAGAATGTTTTATATATATCTATGGAGTCCATCTGGTCCAGGCTGTCATTCAAAGCTCTTGTTTCTTTCTTGATTTTCTGCTTAGATGATCTGTCTATTGCTGAGAATGCAGTGTTGAGGTGTCCTACTATAATTATTATTATCAATATGTTTCTTTATTTTGGTTAACAGTTGGTTTATGTGGTTGGCTGCTCCCATGTTGGGGGCATAGATATTTACCATTGTTAGATCTTCTTGTTGGATGGACCCTTTAAGAATGATATAATGTTCTTCTGTATCTCTGACTGCAGTCTTTAGCTTAAAATCTAATTTGTCTGATATGAGAATTGCTACCTTAGATTTCTTTTGAGGTCCATTGGCATGAAAAATGGTTCTCCATCCCCTCACTTTCAGTCTGGATGTATATATTTAGGTTCAAAATGGGTTTCTTGTAGACAGCATATGGATGGGTCATGTCTTTTTATCCAATCTGCAATCTCATGCCATTTCATGGGAGCATTTAGGTTGTTCATGTTGAGAGTGATTATTAAAAGATACGATTTTATTGTCATCATGTTGCCTATGAATTTCTTGTTTCTATAGGATGTCTCTATAAATTTCTGGTCTATATTACTCTTGGGGTCTTTCTTCTTTTATAGAATGCCCCTTAATATTCCTTGCAGGGTCGGTTTGGTGGTCACACATTCTTTCAGTTTCTCCAGGCTTGGAAGCTCTTTGTCTCTCCATCCACTCTGAATGATAACCTTGCTGGATAAAGTATCCTTGGATGCTTATTCTTCTCATTTAGTACACTGAATATGTCTTGCCAGCCCTTTCTGGTTTGCCAGGTTTCTGTGGACAGGCCTGATATTATTCTGAAGTTCCTCCCTCTGTACATAAGGAATCTCTTCCCCCTCATTGCTTTCAAGATTGTTTCCTTGGATCTAACATTTGCAAATTGTACTATTATATGTTGTAGCCTGGGTCTGTTCTTATTGCTCTTGGGAGGAGTCCTCTCTGCCTCTTGGACACAAATGCTTGTTTCCATACCCAGACTAGGGAAGTTCTCAGCTATGATTTGCTCAAATATACCTTCGAGATCTCTCTCTCTCTCCACTTCCTCAAGGATCCCAATAATTCTGACATTGGAACATTTCATGGTGTCATTAATCTCTCTCAGTCTGATCCCTTGGGCTTTAATCTGTTTTCCCCAGGCCTCCTCAGTTTCCTTATTTTCTATCATCTTATCTTCTATCTCACTAATTCGTTCTTCTGCCTCTTCTACCCTGTCAGTCAGAGTATCCAGTTTAGACTACATTTCATTTGTAGCATTTTTAAGTTCAGCCTGTTTAGATCTCATTTCTGCCCTTAGAGTGTCTATATTGTCATTAATACTTTTCTCAAGGCTATATATCAACTTCATAATTGTTACTTTGAATTCTATTTCTGACATCTTGCTTATATCCACATCCATTAGGTCTGTGGCAGAGGCCACAGTTTCTGATTCTTTTCTTTGTTGGGGGTTCCTCCTCTTAGTCATTCCATTGAGGGGTGGTTGAGGAAATGTACAGATTCCATAGTACTAACCATGACCCAAACAAGATGCACCTGTTTTATAGGGACCTTAAGGTTGTCGTCCTCTTCTTCTTTCAGCTTATCTTCTGGTGGAGAGACCCTGTGCTGTTACTCAGGTAAACCTGCTTGGGCAGAGTTTTTGTGCCTCCTGTCGGGGATGTGGATTCAGTGACAACTGGTTTGGGGGGGCTTTTTTTCTCCGGTAGCTTTCCCTGGCAGCTTTCTACATCTCTTCCTTGAGTCAGAGCACAAGTGACCATATCCAAACCTCTGTCTCAAAACAAAGAAAATTCATTCTGCTCTTCACCAAGCTCTCCAGGCCACATTGTCTCTGTTTCTGTCTGCACTGCTAAAAACAGCAGCCTCCCCTATTGTGTGCCCCACAGCAACACACCTATAGGTTGATCCCAGGGCTGGTCACATCTCTGCCCTTTGTGCTTCTAAAAGCGTGAGCCAGCCCCAGTTTGCATGCATGCATCTGCAGCTCCTGGATCTTGACTAGGGGCTGCACTAAAGTCCTTTCCCCACCACTACCAGTCTGTGAGTCTGTGCCTGGTCCCCAGTGCAGGATGCTTTTGTGCTCTGGTGTTATATTACTTTTCTGGAGCCAGCTTATGGCAGCTCCCTCCCTCTTCAGTTTATCTTCTAATATCTGCATGAAGAATCATAGTTCCCTGCTTCATACCTTGAAACTGTCAGAGATATTCTGTATGTAGAGATCCAGATATATGTTCTTACATCTTAGGCTGACTTTTCAGGTGTTCAGAATGGTTTGGTAGATAGCCAACTTAATTAAGGGGATGGGTTGAAATAAGGTCCTCCACTCCTCTGCCATCTTTTTTCTATTTCTCTAGCTTTCTTTTGACATTCATTTACATGATAGATATTGCTCTAACCCTCAATATTCTGTATGTCTGTATCGTCTGTATGTCTAAGTTGAGTCTTGTAGGCAGCAAGCAGATAGTTCTTGTTTTTTTTTTAATCATTCTATTAGTCAATGTCTTTTTATTGGAGCATTTGTTCCATTTACATTCAAATAATAATTTTTTAATTTTTTCCCCAAATATGTTTATTTTATTTTTTCAGTGTTACAAGATTAATTGTTCATTCAAATAATTATTGATGCATATTTATTGTGATATTATTACTTATTTTGTTATTATGAATATTTTCTCTGATCCTTTCTTGTCTTTTTCTTTTCCATAGCTTGCTAATTTTCTTTGTTGATATGTTTGGATTTCTTCCTCTTTATTCTTTGCATATTTATAGATGGTTTTTGTTTTGCAGTTATCATTAAGTTTGTATATATCATATTTAGTATACATCAGTCCATATTAAGTTGATGATTGCTTGAATTTGAACCAAATCTTTACTTCTCTACCCACCACTTCTTAGGTATATGGTGTCATATTTTACATCCTTTCGTTTTGTGTGTTCCTTTACTAATTTTATACAGAAATATTCATTTTTATTGCATTTGTGTTTCCTATCTTCATAATATCACTTTTGATTTTTCCTTTCCACATCTTCTTAATATTTTTTTGACCTTTTCTTTCCACTCAGAGTCCCCTTTAATATTTCTCTCAGGGCTGATTTAGTGATCATGAACTCCTTTAGTTTTGTTAGTTCAGAAAACTACCTCTCCTTCTATTCTGAATGATAACTTTGCTGAATGGAGTATTCTAGGCTGATATATCATCCCAGTCTCTTCTGACTTGGAAAGTTTCTGCTGAAAAATCTGTTGATACCTTAACATCTTGGATCTGGATATCTATTCCTTTACTCAGATTAGATAAGTTTTCAGCTATTCTTTCTTCAAATGAATTTTCTGTAAACTTTTCTCTTTCTCTTCTTTTAAGACTGTTATAATACAAATTTTATTGTATTTAATCACTGAGTTCCATAAGTGTATTATCATTTTGTATATTTCCTTTTTCTCTTTTGTTCAGAATGATTACTTTCTATTACTGTCTTCTAGGTCATTAATTCATTTCTCTATGAATTTTCATAGCTTGCTAATTTTCTTTGTTGATATGTTTGTTTCATAGCTTGCTAATTTTGCTAAGTTTGTTTCATAATTTGCTAATTTTCTTCTTCCAGTCTGCTATTCATTGCATCAAGTATGTTTCTTATTTCATTTATTGTGCACTTCATCTCTGATATGTTATTCCTTATCTCTGTGTTAAGGTTCTCACTGATGCTTTCTACTCTTTCTCGGGTCTGGTGAGTATTTTCATGATCATTTCTTTAAATTCTCTTCAGACATGTTAATATCTGTTTCACTTAGGTGTCTGACTGTGGCTTTGTCCTATTTTTTTTTTTTTTAATTTGGGGCAAATTCACCTGTCTTCTCATTTTGTCTAAGTGTCTGTGCCTGTGACTATGGGTTAGGAAAGTCATCTCTGTCTCCTGTTTTTGAGGGCAAAGGCATTATGAAGAAGAGGTCCTATAGTGCACTGCTGTACAGTGTCCCCTGTTCCTCTGGGCCTGGTTCTTCAAGGATTAGCACCAATATGTGCTGCATGCTCTCTGCTGTTATGTCCTGGCTGCTTTATCCTTCAGGCCAGTTATCTGCAGTGTCTCTCCTTGCCTGTGGTAGGCAGTGTTTTTTTTTTTCACTGACCTGAATTGAACGTGGTTAGTTTTAACTCAGTGTGCTCTTCTCTGCTTGTGAAATGAGCCCTGTTGCCATTGCTGCTGGAATTGAGGCCCTGAAAAGCTCCCAATTCAAGAGATCTGGTGTTGGCAAGGGTTTGGGCTGGTCTTCTGGGAGAGGGGGCTTGCCACACTGGGTTTGAGGCAAGTGTGACTGGAAAGAGCAGTTCCACTTGAATGCAGGGGGTCGGGGCTTGTTGTAAGTAAATTAGGTAGCAAGTGTTGGTGGGTGCTATGCTGATTCCCACAGGTTGCCCTGTGCTTATACTGAGGGGTGGGAAAGGGAAATAGTGCTAGTCAGTTCCTTTGTTCTAGAGGGGTCTTTCCATGAATGCTTCCTCTCTGGGACATGCTCCTAAAAAAGTAAGTAACCTCCCCCCTGTGTGTCCCAGGCACTCTTCATATTGCTGTTTGCAGGATATATGTCTGTGGGCTGTTTTCCCTGTCTTCTTTCCAAGAGCTGTACAATGCCCTCTACGCTTTCCCTGAGCCAAGCCTGCTGACCTTTAAAACAGGCTGTAAGTACCATTGGTTGCAAGAACCCACAAGATTTATTCTCTCTTTCCAGGCCATTTTCTATGGGGAATTGTCTTCCCCTTGCGGACACTTTGAAGAGATGCCTGTGGAGTAGGAAGGGTTGGATGTGGTCAGTCTTCAGAGGAACATGGGGGCAGGGCACGAAGTGCTAGCAAGATAGGTGGAAAGTGCTAGCACTGGCTCCTGTACGTGGCTATCTAGGCTCAGGTTGGGGGGGTGAGACACATGGCACCTGCCAGCACTCTTCTTCTTGGTGAAGTCTCCTAAAGATCCCTGCCCCTGAAGCACATGTTGAGACTAGTGAATAAATTTCCTTCACTATACTCCAGGTGATTTTCAGCCTGCTGTTTCTATGCAGTGTCTCGGCCAGGTTATTTGTTATGCTGGCTCTTTAAGGGTGGAGACTCTGTTTCCTATTGTCCTCTGGCTCTTCTCAAACTAAGGTGGCTGATTTGAATTTATCTGGAGTTTCTGCGATTGTAAAAACTCACAGTGGTAAGCCTCACTGGTTCTCAAAGCCAAATGATATGGGGACTTGTCTTCCTAGTACATGCCCCAGTGTCTGTGGTGCCTGATGTAGGATCTGATCCTGTTGTTTCTTCATGCTTGTGGTGTCCCTCTCATTTGTAGTTAGTGTTGCTGAGAATTTGGTGTCTGAGTCTCTGCCCCTCTTACCCTTTTCAGTGTTGCCTTCTTTCTTTGATTAGCTGTGAAAAGTCTGTTCTCATAGTCTTTAGCTTATTTAAGCATTAGTTTCTCTGATGTACCTATTATCTCAGTGTACCTTTGGGTAGAGGTGAGCTCAGGATCCTCCTATTCTGCCATCTTTCCAGAAGTTTGAATTCTCTTAATTTTTATCTGAAAAGTCTTTATTTTGCGTTGATATTTTTTAACATCTTTGCTGGAGACAAAATTGGTTGAAAAATGTATTTCCTTGAGAATTTTTTTTGAATATGTTATCTTACTGCCTCTGGCCTCCATTATTTCTGCTGAGACATCAGCTATTGCTTTTATTGGGGTTCCCTTGTAAATGATATAGAATATTTTTCTTGCAGCTTTCAAGACATTTCTCCTTGTTTATTTTTAGCTTCTTTTTTTTTTTTTTTTTATACTATGATGTGTCTATTTGCAAATCTCTTTTAGTTTATCCTACCTGGACTTCATTGAACTTCATTGGCATGTATGTTGTCATTTTAAAAATATATTTGAAACAGTTTTGGCTATTATATATTTGAACATTTATCTTCTACTTCTTTCTGTACTTCTGATACTCCCATTATGTGCATTTTGGCATTCTCAATCATGTTGTGCATTTCTCTGAAGCTTTACTAATTTATCTTCATTCTTTTTTTCTCTATTCTGCAGTTCACATAGTCTTTATTAATTTATGTTTGTTTGCTAATTATTTTTTCTGCTTGATAAATCGACTCTCAAGGGACTTCTAATTAGTATTTTAATTCAGTTATTGTATTTTTCAAGTCCAGAATTTACATTTGATTCATTTAAGATTTGGGGTTTAAAATAATTCTAATTTATTATCTTTTAATCAACAATGTCATACCTTCTTTTACTTCTCTATTGAAGTGTTTTTGTATGTTTTTTTTAGTTATATGAACATATTTATAATGGATACTTTGAAAAATTTTCCACTTAAATTTGACATCTTGTTACTCTTACAGGTGTATGGGTCATACTTTCTTGTTTTTTTCCATTCCTTATAATTTTGTTGTTGTTGTTGGGAACTAGATATTTTAAAAAATATATTGTAGCAATTCTGTACACTAAAAAAAAAAAAAAAAAAAAAAAAAAAAAAAAAAAAAACAAACTACATAAATTCTGATCTTTTGACTTAGGAATTCCACTTCTAGGCATTTACCCTGAAAATATACCTCTAATTATGTGAAAATTAATATGCAAAAATTTATTCATTAAAGAATTTTTTTCAGCTGCACAATATTGTAAACAATATGTGTCCATCTGCAGGAGATCAGTTAAATAAACTACAGCATATTATACAATGA
>JAQQSY010000334.1:0-19845 GCA_028646535.1 Procyon lotor | reverse complement strand
AAGGCCCAAGGGTGAGTCGTGCCCAGAGCACATGTCCCAACTGTGCTGGCTGCTCCTGGCCCAGCAGCCTTGACTGTCTGCCATACAAATACAATGGGGACTGGCTCAGTACCATTTACATAACCAGTAATGCCTGAAATGTTAATATCCCTTCACACTTAAGAAGAAATTGCTAGCTCTTATACCTTCGAAAATTGCCCTAATTTTTCTTACATCTTGAAAAAAAAAGGAGGTCTAGAAAAGTCAAGTTGCTGATTTTTTGACACCACAGATGAGGAACCTGATCTAGCTGTTAGCCAAAGGTGGGCTCTTTTCACTTGACCAAGAAAAAGCTAAAGAGAAGAAAGAGAGCTTTGTCAGAGACGCTCTGTTAAACTGATCAAGTTTATCAACTTTATCCCAAAAGCCAATCAGCAAGCGTTGTGTTTATTTAGGTGGCGGGTGGTGGTGTGGCCGCTCCCGGCTCCATTGTGCTGGCTGGGGCAGCCTCCAGAAGTGCTCACAGCTACCCCATTCTCGAAGAATTTCTCCCTTTAAGCCAGCACTGCTGAGCCTAGAGGTTATGTCCACCCCACTCCACCCTTCTACACCCCACAACTAGTAACAGACCCCACAACTAATAAAAAATGGTGGTGCACACGCCTCCACTGTGGGTTTCCATTAATGCTCCACAGCTCCCCCCGGAGGATCTGGCTGGAGTAGCTCCAGGTGAGACTTCATCCTTGCTTAGCTCCTCCTCCTGCCCTGTCCACTTCCTTCATTTCCTTCTCTTAGAGACTCTTGCCCAATTAAATAGCTCCAGTGAATTCCCGTCTCCAGTTCTGCTCCCAGGAAACCCAATCTACGACACTGGAGAAAGGAGATTATTAATGATTAATTTTTTTTTACTAATGATTACTTTTATTTTTGAAACAAATTCAAAGAAATGAAAATCAGGATTCAGGTGTGATGCAAAAAGAAAAGGATTTTTGTGTGTGTGTGTGAAAGATTTTATTGATTTATTTATTTGAGAGAGAGAGAAAGAGAGCATGAGCAGGGGGGAGAGGCAGAGGGAGAAGCAGACTTGCCGCTGAGCGGGGAGCCCAATGCAGGGCTTGATCCCAGGATCCTGAGATCATGACCTGAACCCAAACCAGATTCTTAACCAACTGAGCCACCCAGGTGCCCCAAAGGAAAGCATTTAAAACATAGAGTTCTAAAAGCAACTTTTAAATATTTTCGTCTTTTGAGGGGCACTTGGGTGGCTCAGTCGATTAAGGATCCGACTCTTGATTTCAGCTCAGGTCATGATCTCAGGGTAGTGAGATAGATAAGTCTCTGCACTGGGTGTGGAGCCCACTTAAGATCCTCTCTCTCTCCCTCTGCCTCTGCCCCCCCTTCTAAAAAAAAGAAACCAAAACTGTTTAAAATCTGTCATCCGAAAATAGAAAAACTGTAAAAAACTATGAATGGTGTCTTAAAATGTTTAAACCATTCCTACTGCAGTTGCCACAGATCGATAAAGGCATAGAGTGGGAATTTGCCATATAAAATAGCTCATTAAGTTTCTCAATGTTATTAAGGTTTAAGGAAAAATACTTTCTTTATTCCCTTCCCCTCAATACCTAAATTTTAAGCCTCATGTTTCTCAAGTTTAGAGAGACCATTGGTGACTTCAAATGGCCAATAAGACAAATTTTTGTCAAAACTCCCAAATAAAATTGACAGAGATACCTGTCAAACTAATGTATTTGGTTTTCTGTTTTTTAGAGCATTGTTGGTCTGAATACTTTGTCAACCTCTGCTGATACACTATACGAGATCTCAGAACTTAAATATCCTCTTTTTATTGCAAGACTGAAATTGAGTTTTTCTTGGCATGCCATTCAAAGTCTTCAAGAAAATCTAAGATCATTCCAAAGAGGCATGGGAATTCAAAACTATAAAGAAGGAGAGAATTAAATAATAGAAATCAAGGTCTTAGCAGACTAAATTACATGATGTCCAGTTTCTATGGTGTTTTTTTATACCATGTATAAGGTATTTTAAATATTACCCCATAACTAAACATGCAGAGCAGCTCACTGCAAAATACCAACCTCAAATGCTGGATTATATTTGTCTACTTTTTTTTTTTAAATCAGAACATCTTTCAACTGTAAGATGTAGTGTTCTTATTAGATGCATTATCACATTTCTTTTATGGACAGCCATCTCTACAGAAACATTTTGAAGTTACTAGTGAAATTAAACAGCATATCTAAGAAATCCGCAACTCAGAACTCAGAAGAGAGGGTGGGGTTGAAGAACTTGAGCCCCAGCTGGCCACAGGGAGGTTAATCAAAACTGATGAAAGACCCCACAGACCTTATTAGGATGTTCACTAAAGGTAGAGTGATCGTGCCTCCCTCTTTGTCCCGGAAAATCCCAGGCATGCTTCTACAACATTCTCAACCATGCTCAAATAACCTAAACTGAGAAGGAGAAAAGTAGGAGAGGATAAAATAAATTGGTAAACCCCAATCATATTTTTGCTATTGGGAAATCTCCTGTCTCTGGTTTTGGATAGTTAAGGATGCCAACAAATGTCTGCTGTGAGAATTTGGGAGTCAGAGAAGTTCATCTACACTGAAATAAGCAGATTACTTCCTCTTCTTTGATTCTCTTCTTACTTCACCAGCAAAGAGAGAAGGTATTAATTCCTTATTGTTGAAAACGGTTGTGGTAGAAGAGACTCTTGTACAAACTGAATTATTTTGTATTGTTTTCTGGTAGAAAATATTTGATCGATTCATTGTCTTCAGTCGCTGGATCTCGACGAGCCAAATACTGTTTATCTTCTTGGAGGGTTTTGGCAGGTTTTCTCTCCTTAGGAAATGAGTTAGAAAACATCAGTGAGACTTCAAAGCCATGGCTTGAGGTTATCTTCTGATTTATGAAATGACTGTTTCCATCACTTATCAGAACACTGAGTCCTTCCTGTGGAATTGCAATCCTAGTATGTAAATAGAATCGGGGATTGCTGGTTACCATATTCTTTGTAAGAAATACCTCTCCTGAAAGGTCAATACATGACAGAAGTCTAAAAAGCTGTGTGAGAGTCAGAAGGCTGTCTGGCGAATGTGTGGTGTTGGAGATTGGGAAACACAGCCTTGTTTTCCTTAATTGAAGCTCAGTGTTCTAGTTTTCCAAACTAGGGCATTTGCTCTCTCTCCAAAGTTTCTGTCGATTTCCCCTATTTCTGATTCCCCTCACTCTCAATTAATTGAGAGTCAAGAGCAGTAGATCTCATTCTGACTATGCCTCTGTCATGGTATCTGAGTTTGGACAAGTTGCAGTCCTCGGGTTTCCCACTCCTTAAATGAGAAAACCTCAGGCTAATAAAAATAAATTAATAAATAAATACAATAAAAGTCTAGATGCTGCCCCCAGAGATTCTGATGCAGGAGATCCTGATGAGCTTGGTAAGTGTGTGTGTGTGTGTGTGTGTATATATATATATATATATAATTATAAATATAATATTAAATATTATTTATATAAATTATATTATTATATAAATAAATATTATAAATATATTATTAAATATAAAATTATATTTCTAAATATATATATTTAGAAAGCTGTCTGGATGATTTTATTCATGAGCTAGTTTTAGGCTCACTGGACTATCTCATATCTAATGTTAGACAATCTCTGAGGACTTTTACAAGCTTACAAATATGAAATCTATTCTATTGTAATAGAAAAATTTGACATGAAATAATTTCCACTACTCATGGTTGCTGATTCTTCAAATGGCATCTTCTGAATCATTCTGTGTATCCTTGGTAACATTAAATAGCCATTCATTTCAGTGGGTATGGAGAGATGAAAGAACAGGAAAAAAAAAATCAGACCAATTAAACCTGTCTTTGGAATTGCAAGGGTGTCTCTGGGCAGAAGGACCTTTCGCTTTTTCCTCAGTTATGTTGTTATGTAAATGTATCAACCATGATTCCCTCAGAATAAGGTACTTAAGTGGCGTAACTGAGGGAAGTTGTACAAAGGGAAAATATCTACTCAAATGCGGACAGGGGGGAGGAAACCCAAAAAATCGTCACTCTGGGGAGAAAGGGGAGAGACATTAACAACACCGAGTGATTTGGGTTTGCTCAGTTAGAGTCCTGGCCTTTAATAAAGGTAGGGCCCATGGGCAGTCACCCGGCAGGAAGAAAGTTAGGCTACTGAATCCCAGCCCTCAATTTCTGCACTTCTTCCAATGCACCGCTGATGTCTACGACCTCTCATTGACTCTTCCCACCCAGGAGAGGAAGGCAAGGGTGATACAGCGCCTACATAGCAGCAGGGGCCTGGGGCACAGAGTGAAATGTAGAAGGATTTGGAGGGACAGAAGGTCATTAGCCTGCACAAGACCTAGCTCTTCCTTAGTGCTTTCAAACTTCCATGATTTGAACATCAGGATCTTGTTGTTTGAATGTAGTTTCTTACCTGGTTCATATAAATGCCTCCTGTTTAGCTCCCGAACCCAGCTCAGATGTCTTCTGCTCTGTAAGGCTGTCTTTGCCCCTCTGTAAGGCCTATGAAATTGCCCATAGGCAATAGCAAAGCCCCCTACGTGCTAAGGACTACCTGTTTAAGGTTGCCTTTCTACATCATGTCTTAGGCCCATACTTAAATCATTATTGAATCTCTCATATTTTGAATAATCTATATCAAAGTGCCCCTGAAATTTTTGGGTAAAACAAATTGAGGGTCTGATAGAATAGACTGTTTTTTTTTGGTTTTCAATGACATATGACAACATCCATGGCTGATCCACTCTATCTCTTCCACCCGAGAGAACACAAACCATGGGGATATTGTGGGGGATATTTGGGAGGATATGGGAGGAAAACATTGGGGATATTTCTCCTGAAAGCACGGAAAACTAGGTGAACCTTGCAGAATAGCCTTCCTGCCTGAGGCTTCCAGTTCTGATACCCTGATGTACCCATCCCCACCACAAAGGTGGGTTAGTCAGGGAAAGTGGGATAATTCTATGAGGGGATTATAATCCCTTCTTCATCTCTGGCCTCCCATCTTTTGTCTAATCACCAAGATATCTAACCTCCATGTCACTGAATTACTTGAAATACGAAAATTCTATGTGCATGGAGTTTTCTTTTCTTTCCATATAGTACATTTCATTTATACATTCCTGTAGATAAAGTCTGATCTCCTGTATTGAACTTGGAAAGTCCCCTACTAATATTGGAAAGCCATTTCTTAGAAAGGACTGTTTTTGATAAACATATTTGTTTTTGTGGATTCTTTTGAACATTTATTTCAGATACCTTTCTGAAGGTATCTGATTTCTTTACCAATTACAGGTAAATGAGATCTTAAATTTAAAGGCATTATTGTAATATCTGTTTTACAGAAAACTCTCAGTAAAGAAGTTATGCATTATGGTGAGGACAATAGCTTACATATGTAAAACCATCATATTTTATGAAACATATTATCTCATGTACTCCTGTGAAAGAGGTATTAGTAGGACCCCTTTATTATAAAGAGAAAATTAACACTGAGGAGTTATTCGAATTCCTCCACTAAGATCACCCAAGAGAAAAGCAACAAATTTCACATTCAAATTCAGCTCTTTGGATTTCCAAATCTAGTGATGTTTTACTATGTAGTTCCTTCTGTGGCAACCAGTGTGTATCCCTCTGTGCACCTATTTTGTCATAATATGATTTTTATTTTCTCACATCTGTGAGTTCATGATGCCTCAAATATGAAACCATTCTCTTTTCAGCCTATGGGACTTTGAGAAACCCTTGGGAGAGAGTTGGTATACTGTTGTAACAAACCAGGTTATTTTCTCACATGGACCCATAATTCTAGGTACAAAGCTCCTAAAATCTATTGGCACATTACCGACCCTTCGCATCTTAATAAATACCAAAGATTCCATTTCTTCTGATCTTGGAGTCTTGCCTGTTATTGCCAACTCTTATAGGCTGAACCGTATCCTCCCAAAATTCGCATGATGAACCCCTATCCTCTAGTACCTTAGAATCCAACTGTATTTGGAGATTAAGTTTTAATGAGGTAATTAGGTTAAAATTAGGCCATTTGTGTGGGCCTTAAGCCAGTATCACTGGCATCCCTAGAAGAAGAGGAGGTTAGGATTCACAAAGGAACACAAGGATCTGCAACCACAGAGGAAAGACCACGTGAAGAGACAGCAAGAAGGCACCATCGGCAAACCAAGGAGAGAAGCCTCCAAAAAACCAACTCTACTGACACTTTGGGCTTGGACTTCTAGCCTCCAGAACTAGGAGAAAATTAATTTCTGTTGCTTAAGCCACGCTATTTGTGGCATTTTTGTTATGGCGGCCCCAGAATACAAGAGACTCTATTCTCTTGAGGAGGAGTCTTAATTTGAGCTTATGCATGTTTTCTGGGTCATCCTTCCTGCTCCCTGCCAGTCTGCATAGCAGGATCCCGGAGGCTCCCTAACTTCATGCTCCCAACTGTCCTTCTTTCCCCCACTGGCTTTATTCTGACTCCCTAGAACTTCCCGACATGAAAAAGCTACCTGTCACTTCTGATTTTCCTCATCCTAGTGCCTACAGATATCATGGTAGGCTTCGCCTGCCCTTCGATAAGAGATGCAAACAATTCCCCACCTTCCACCATTTGCGGTACCAGCCGCCCTGAACTCCTCCAGAATTCTAAATAAGCTCTGCTATTTTTCACCTCTAGGCTGACTCAATACATCCTGTCCTTGGACTGAATCTCCATCCACTCCCACCTTCCCTTTGCCTGGCCAATTCCTACCAATCCTTCAACTCTCCTCTTAGAAATAACGTCTTCAAGAAGCTTTTTCTCAGGCCACCAGACCGAGTTAGCCCACACATCCTCCTCTACCCCCAGTACATCTTATTATATTGTGGCTTAGAGGTTCTCAAACTTCAGCATCAGAGTCAAACACAGGGCTTGTTAAAACGAAGACTGCTGAGCCCCAACTCAGAGTTTCTGGTTCAAGAGATTTGGGAGGAGTTCAATAATTTGCATTTTTAACAAGTTCCCTGGTGACGCAGATGCTGTTGGTACTGAGACCACCCTTTGAGAACACTGTTACAGATAAATAGCCTATTTCCTTCCACTAGCCTCCCCCATTTTACCACCAATAAATTGCAGTCTCTTTAAGGGTAAGGATTTTCTTTCAAATTGCTGTGTGCCCAAGATTTTGGGCAGTGCCAGAGGCATGAGACATAGTCAACAAATAATTGTCTAATATACAAGTGAATGAACATGGGCATTCTTTACCTCACAAGAATACTTTAGAATAAGAGCGTGCTTAAGATTTTGTACCAAGGATATTTAAAAATATACAAATAAGACAGTCCGTACTCTTTTAGAAAAGGCAGAGTGCCTAAAACCATAATGTTGTTTATACTGGTTGATTCATACACAAAATTTTATTGAACATTTGACTAGGGTTATTTTGCCTCAGGGAAATGTTGTAAAATGTATAGCTGAAAAAGGAAAATGCAAAATAAGATGTGAAAATGAGGCATTAGGAAAATGGTCATTAATGAACACAGAAGGAAGCCAGAAAGAAACACAAAACAGAGGAGCCTCCATGACCCGTGATTCCTCCACTGGTAAAACTCCAAATCACAAGTCAGAGTCTAGAAGATGGAAGAAATTGAACCTAAGAGCACTCGCTTAGACTGTGGTGGTCTGACTCTACAAGGGAGCAAAATAGCTGTTCTCCCTTCCGGCTCGGTTGCTTTACAAGAGTACTTTTACCAAAATTTTACTGGGCCCTGCGGCCCTCAAACCTCCCTCCCGACCCCACTTCATGGTCCCATCAACCCATTATGCAGGGAGCACTAAGGCAGGGACCCCATGGGCCGCACATCACGGACTCAGCTGCAACTACATAAATATTAGTGCCCTGGGGCCACTAGAAAGAAAGAGTAGATGTGATTTACCAGCTCCACAGCCCTCTTTCCAATATTTTTCTTTGACTTTCATAACCTGGAAAGACAATCAGGTAAAGAGCCTCATTCTGCTGACTAGCCAGCTCACCAGCAACTTATGTTTCTATGGACTCCCAAGAGCAAAGCAACGTCACTTCTTGAACCTCTGAGGGGGTGAAAGGGTTTCATGGCTGTGCTGACCCGATTGAGTTTATCTTTAGCCATCCAGGAAAAGGTGAGCGCTCAGGTTTATGTCACTGACAGAAAACCTCTTTCTAGATGCTGATTCTCAGTGTCTAGAGATTGAATCCAATCTTCACGCTCCTATCAGACTGTGATCAGTCTCACAGACCTTCTGCCAGCACTTTCCTCTTTGCCATTCTTCAGTGTTCCGCTCGGTCCACAGCTAGGGTACCGATAGGTCTCAGCTAGGTAGGGACGTTCCTGGTGGACCCTCTCAACAGAGTAAATATTAGTGATACCTTTCTTCTTCTCTCAAAAGTGTCCTGGCTCAGATGATCTATGATCAGTCTACTGGTAGCTTCCCATATGAGGCTTTTTATGATCCTGTTCCACCCTGATGTCTGTTATCATCTTAGGCCATCTCTACCCTCCTGTCACCAGCCATATTGAATTAATTATTTTCTTGGATAATTTTTTCTCTGTACCTTTGCATATGCAGTTCCCTCTGCCTGGACTGTACTCTCCTTCACCACTCAACTGAACCATCCCCTTACTGAATACCCACTTAGCCTTTACATTGTCCTTTAAAGGCCTCATAATATCTTTTGTGAGTCTAGCACTCCTCTGTGGGGCTCCTGTCGCACAGTAAGCACATGTTCCTTGCAGCGCTGGGTAGTTTATCTGTAAATGTCTGCATGGTAATCTACATCCCAGTGATACACTGTTCTCACAAAGATCAGTTATGTCTTTTCAGCTTTACATGACATCTCAATGTCAAATGAGTGAACAGATATAAAGGAGATACCCAATATGACATAAGGGAGGTCAGAAATAGTTTGGAAACAATCTCTACTTTTGAGAGTTTTGCCAAACCCCTCCTTAGGTCTGAGTGTCTAAACCAACATGGAACAACACAGGCACTGCAGGGATCTGTTTAAAACCTTTTCCATTTCTACCAGTCTTGTGGGAAATAACACATCTTTCCCAACTGGAGAAAGTCATGTGATTGCTTTCTTGAATGGTCTTTGTAACTCATGTTCTTTCTCACCGCCTAAGTGAGCTCATTTAACCTTATGAGGACCTCTACCGGTACTCTGGTAGGTCCAACCTCATCTTCCTCTTACAAATAACCAATGAGAAATTCTTCCTAAGTGTTGGTAATAACTCTTTCAGCATCCTTTCCCACACAAGTTGGATGGATTGCATTAGGCGTGGGATATGAATACACTCTCCCTCCACAGCATAACTTATGAACTGCAGTCCAATTCTGAACAATCTGTAAGACTCCTGATAGTTTGGGAAAGTAATATTGCATGAAGACAAATGAAAGCCCAGGACGGGAGCTCTAAAATGGATTGATTTGGAGTATTTGGTTTCTCTCCCAAATTCTTTAGTTCTAAGTGTGTGCCATAAATTCTAAGATAGGTTGAAAGGTTGGAGATCAACATGAGTATTCTGCCTTTCTCAGCCTTTAGTACGTGGAATGCCCAAACCTTGTATATTTTCTGTCAGAAAATGCTTCCACGTCCAGTTTCCCAAGCTGTCTCATGGCCTTTTGATACCAACAACTACACTGAAAGCAAAGACTGCGGAAAGTCCGAGATGATTTTAATGAAGGAGATTTAGCCCTAAAGGTTAATGGGATTGTCATTGTGTAAAGAGTAATGCTTTTCAATGGTGACAAAGTGATACTCAACAGCTTTCAAGTCACCTCATCCATCTTCCATTTGAACAGTGCTTTGCTACTGATGTAAAGTTTAATATAGAGTTGTCCACAGAGCATCCTGACTCCTTTCCCCACGCTGACCCCAGCGGTACATGTCAGCCAGCATCTGGGCACCACAGCTGTGAGACTTTCGAGAAGCTTGCACACACGCCTCTTTTTCAGGGGTAATTTGCTGAACAACACATGTGCTCACTTGAAGAATGCACTCTGACCCTACAGGCATTGCTCATAGTGTGATGGGTCCTATTAAATATTTAATCGTGTATTTTATTATTTTAATCAAAGGAAGCATAGCATTGACATTTCAGTAAGTAAATGAAGGAACAAAGCAAGACTTTGCCATGGACATTAGTACACACACCCAAATGGAAAACAGATTTATTAACCAAGGGCCTATCCAAAACAAACCTAAGTCATTATGTGTCAAGACAAGCTACAGTTGTTCTACTTTTAACAACTCCACAGAAGGACGGAAGAGGTGTTCCAGCCAAAAAGAAAAAAAAGAAAAAGTTTAAGTGATTTCCACAGCATTTTTCCAACAGTCTTGTGTTTGAAATGGGCATTTAAAAGCATTCTTTTGTAGTTCTGTCAGTGGTGGCCAACAAATCATCCTCATCTAGAAAATTAGAGAGGCTTTCAAAATGCATGAAAGAGGAAAGAGCTACCACTGGAAGGGTCAGCTGTAAATAAGACCTCTTTGGCACAGTGCTCTGATGGAGACTTTTAATGGTGCCACTCTGTGCTTTTGCTTTCTGTTCATTTATCTCAGACATATTTTATAGGGAGAGAGGGACCTCGCCTAAGAGCTTTATAATCTTTTGAATTATAAAAATTCATGGTTTTATGTGACCAACACTTAGCCACACACCCTTCAGAATTGTCCACATCAAACTATATGATGTATCTTCATATAATTAATGATTTTGGAGGCTCATGAAAAAGAATGTTTACCTGGAATTTGCAGAATCCCTTGACTTGCTAAAGAATTTGCTCTACTTCTACATCATTGGAAAATTATTTGCTTTTTTTTTTTCCCCCACTGAAGTTTTTCCTCACCTTCTTCCCATGTTTTTCCAGTATTTTTTCCCCAGTGTAAAAGCCATGAAGATAAACTGTTTTATTAAAAAAAACCCAAGAAATACTGGGATTTTATTCTATTATTTTGAGGCCTATTATCACACTCCCTAGTGTTTACTTTTGAAAACATAATTGAATTGGTAATTACAATATAATGTAAACACAATTATTTTTCTCATTTGGGAAATATATTTTAGAGTAAATATTAACAATATACAATGTATCTTCTGGTAAAAACCAGAGTTAAGGTGGTACAAATTCCAACTGCATGTTCTATTTTTATTTTTAATCTTTATATTTCACTCATCTCTCTGATTAACCATGTCTTCCTCTTTCTTTATTTCATAGTTTTAAACTTTTAATGACACCTACTTGCATCTGAATTGCTTGTCACAATAAAATCTTCATTTTCCCCACAGCATTTGACTTATTCTTACCAGAGTGTAATTTACATGGCTTGTTTTAAAACTGTTGTTGCTGCTCTACACTTGATCTTAGCCAAAAGGCCAAGAAGCGATTGTTGTTGCTGCTTTAGTTTGAGGCTTCACTACTTTCTATACACTACGATTTACAAATGTCAGCTACCTTTGCCTGAAGTTACACTTCAACTTAAATCATTTCCCCTAAACTTTCTCTTATCCCAACTTTGGAGATCCTCATGTCATGAAAGATTCTGATTTTCTACAAGATCCTCAAAATTTTGTAGGAAGGTGCTTTCTTTTACTTCCTACTAATCCACTCGATCACGCATATGACTCTAATTTTCTTCTCATGTTTTAAGGTTTTCATATTAACATTTCACAAACTGTCTGCCCAACAATTAACCATTTAAAAGATTTTTTTTAAAAGCCAAGGGGCGCAGGAGGGGCAAAAATTAAGCCTATTAAGGTGAAAATGTGAAGCCGAGAGAATATTTATCTAGGCTGACTTTCTGCACAATGAGCTCAACAAAACTCATGAGATTCACACAGGAGATTTTCTATGGGACCATAAATTAATCAGATTGAACTGATGACAATGCAGGAATATAATGAAAGTGTTCTGTGGTATGTTCAGGCAACTTGCACACTCTGCTCCATGGCACAGTAACACACACATCTAAAAAGGAATCATTTAGCAAAAGCTGTCATGTTTTCAATTTAATCCAGACAGAGGAAAAAAGGTTCCTGTATTCACTCCTAACCCAAACTCTGGAAGCTGAGGGGGGTTGTTTGGAAGAGTGAGGGCAGGCTTAGTCTGAGGTGAGGCTACACAGAAGGGAGATTCAAAATAAAACTTGAAAGCACTTGGTTCCAGGAGACGAGAAGAAAGCAGGAGATGCCAGAGGTACCCCATGATAAGCTTGGCTTCACGGTTTTGCCAGCAACATCGGAAGCTCCATTCCTCTAAGAAAATGGCTCCTTCCTCACAGAAGAACTATAGTTTGACCTATTACAATTCTGTTTGGCTTATTGGCTCTACACACCGGGTAGGTATGAATGGCGAAATCAAGTTCTTTCAACTATTTCACAATTAACCTTGGAACAATTATCTATCAACTAGTAAGCATGCACTTTCTACAACTTCTATCACAGGCAACAGAATAGTGGGCAGGTAGAGGAAAGTGAAATAGCTGTAAGTGATGCACACTGGGTGTCACACGTAAGTGATGAATCACTAAGTTCTACTCCTGAAACTAATATTACACTCCATGTTAACTAACTGGAATTTAAACAAAAACTTGAAACTTAAATAACTAGATAAACAAAGTTTGATGTCCTGTCACCCAGTATCTCTTTTATCCGTTGGGTTCCCCGCAAGCACCCTTCCCTTTTCTGAACAGTACGCTCACGGGGATGGAGTTAAATACAGATCAGCATGTTTCTCCTCCAAGAATCTCCTTATTTCCACTGAGCAAAGGTCTCCATCTCCACAGAAAACAAAATGTACCCCATGCACTTTTATGACTAACCAACTGCTCCAGAGAGAGGTTAAAATACAAAAGGAGACTCTTTTTAGTTCCTTTCTTTTTGCCTTTCAGGAGTTTAAATAGAAACACACAGAACTGGAAATAAACAGGACTCAAAAATTGTCATTATCATGACACATTTGTTTTGGGGGCAGGAAAATATTAAACTAAGGAATTGTTCAGATGACCAAGTCAGGAGCAAAAACACCTGCCATGGGGGAAGCATGAAAATAAAATGCCAGTCTTGAGGAGAAAAATTGCAACGGATTAATTTCTGCTGGGGTTCAACATGCTATGCCATAGCAAACAAATAAGAATCGTGCTGGGTCTTGATTTGTCAGATTCCTTTAATTTACTAAGACTGCATATTAAACGAAATTGTTAGCAGCTGGTTGTCTACAAAAACCTAGCTGAGCTACTGGGAGCTATTGTGTAGCTGCCTTCCTAAAACCTGTCCCAGTGTGCACCAAACTGATGTTGGAGTGAAAAAGATAACTCTTTCCAAAGTGCCTTATTTCAGCTACTCAAATTCATCTTCAAAAACGCAGGGGACATTTTCCCCAAACACTACATTCTGTATTGCTGCAAACAAGGATGGTTTCCTCCCCAAACTTCTTTGTGTTCCCTTCACTCTGGTAGAATTTTTCATGAATTCCTTGGCCTACGCCCCCCGTATACTAGGCGATCCTGGCTCACAGAAGATCACAGCAAACCACTTTTGTAATCCCAGGCTCAGCTCCCGAATCTTGTCTCCTTCCCGAAGTCTTCCAATTTTCCCCAAATGCCTCTGATCCAGATTCCCCACTCACACATGTGTAAATGGCAATCCGATGGCGGGCAACTAGAAGCAAAAAGGGATTTTTCTTAAAACAACCACACAAATCACAACAGTGCGTGAAGTCTCAGTCTCAAGCTTAACTAATAAATATTGGGAAAATCTACCCAATGTATGTAGCTGAAATGTACCACCTGAAATGTACTTCAAGAATTGGAAATAGATTTAGCTTTCTTTTTTCTTTCTTTTCAGGAAGAGATCTTCCTTCTTGCTAATAAAACTGGCTTTTTATAAAATTTTGGTTCAGCTGGCTCTTTTTACCCAGTTAAATAGATGACTTATGGAAAATCAAAGTTGCGGCCCCAACTTTTCCCATTTGGCAACTTTCATTTTCTGATATTAGATCATTAACAAATTGTATGTTGCAATGCTTTGTCACCTCAAGAACATTTGGGGGAAATGTTTCTTTGCCTGAGTAATGGCTTAAATGAAAGAACATGTTCAAAAGAACCCTTTATCTCCACACATAAGACACACGGAATATTTATGACTTTAATTGCTACACACCATGTGCATACTCGTTTGTACATTTATACACATCTTTACAGGGCAAGGCGGAAGGATGATTTTATGACTATGATTCACAATGAACAAGTTACTGAAAATTTCTGTTAACTCAAGATAAAAACTTATTAAAAATTATTTGGGGAAAAAATCCTTGGGTTTTTTTCTCTATACATGGTAACAAGCATTTTTGCGAGTTTGTGACAAAACCAAACAATAAAGCACATTATTTTTGGACAAATAGGTAATATTGACTATATTTTAGACTTTCTGCTTCTTTGCTAAACGGATAATTGGGAATGGGGAGATGCAGTTCTATTTCCGTTTGTTGTTTACAAAAAAAAAAAAAATGCTAATGTAACAGTGTATGAGTAATTAAAGAAAAAATGCCAAACACGCCGTGACATCCAAAACGCATTTAGCTGTTTGCTTTTACTATACGCTACTTTGTTTCTCCAGCTTACCCCCTCCAAGACCAAGTATTTTTTCGAGTGAAGCTAAAAATAGCCAGCCAAGCCTAACAACTGGTTTCTGATTGGCTCAGAGCAAAAGCCACTCAGCCAATGAGAGCTTCTGGGAACAAAAGCAATTCTTTTGTGTGTGAGATGCTCAACCCACGTCAAAACAGCTTCAGGCTGTAGAAATGATTTTGGTTGAGATTTAACAAGGTAATAATGCATTTCAGCCCTCTGAAAGGTCTGAAGCAGAACAAAGAGGGTAGTGAAATCTACAAAACAAATGAACCGCTTAGGCTTTCATGGGATGAATCATCTGGGTGCCTGAGCTACACACATTTGCAAACCCAGAAAAGCAAGAGCGCTAGGATTTTTTTTTTCTTCTTTCTTCCTGACATCTTAACAGTTTTGTTTTTGCTTTTGTTTTGCAAGCGTTTTCTCTTCCCAAGGAAAAAGCAATCAAAGGCGTTGTATTATGACTACATACAAGTTTATTATGCTGATTTGCTAATTAGTAGAAAGCAACTCGTCCACGATTCCTTTAAATCAAACAAAGAGAAAACAAAGACTTATGTGTCTTCCATAATAGGTAATAAACACCCGAAACTTTGGACTTTGGTTCTGGGGCATCAAAAACAGCCCATGTTCTCAAAGTCAAAGCAATTCCTGATTAATACTGCATGGCTCTCAAGATAATCAAAATAAAAGGGGACTAGGTTACAGGCAGAGAGGCAACGAACTCCGGGAGGTTTTGCCCATCTTCAATGCGTTGTGTCTGTAGGGGTCGCTGTTACACAGCTAACGAACCTCTTCAGAGCATCTTTCCCCCTTTAATCTTAAAAGAAAGGATAAACCGGGCTTGGTAGGTGCCTTTCAGGTAGGACAAAAGGGAGTTTGAAACCCTTAAGCAGGGTTTAAGGTCATCACTATGAAACAAAGCATCCCTTAACAATACAGATTACTTCACATGCAACTGAAATGCTGTACAGGACAAAATGTTGCTTCAGTAACCATTGGAAATGTTACATAACACATAAGAGCTCATAAGCTATTTCATGGCTTTAAACTGGTTTTATTGATAGGGTAATTCAAAGATGGCGTGACGCTTTATAGGCTCCAAGTTTTTAGGAGAGGCACAAGAACGCACGCCTTCACCTCTTACATAGGGAACCTGTACAGGTTACCAAGTCCAGCATACTGTTGGCAAAGAAATACAGATAACAAACATATTTCTACGTGTTCTCTTCCCAGAAAACTACAGGTTCACACTCATTTTTTGGTCTTCAATATAGCTTTTATGATAATGAATGAACGGAACCTGAAACTTTTTTCTTGGTGTGGTGTAAAAGACCTAAAAATATCACACATCTCAGTAAAATGGAATCATAGTTTTATTGTGTAATCAGGTGTAATCAAGGAGCAATATTTCTTGAGTGTTACTTCTTTAAGAAAATACAGTCTGTCGTAAAATACTGCATTTTCTAATTATTGGTCCCAACTGTCTTTATGAGCTTGTAACAGATCCTTTGCCATAAAACATGTAAGGGGTATGTGTTGGGTTTGGGGGTGGGGGAAGGTTTGCTGAGAGGAATATCCTATACCCCTAACAATACAAAAAGTAGCATGTTAGTACACTCTTTTTTTTCTGCCTTCCCTCCCCTTCCTCTCCCTTCCCTTCCTTTTTCCCCCCTTTATTTCTCTTTCTTTTGTATATGTGTGTGTGTGTGTACACATGTGTTCAGTTTAGTATAGTCTCTTTTGGAAAAAGAAAAGGGAAAAAATCTAATTAAGACTTGATGAACAGACAAAGTATCTCTATGCTGAAAAACACAGCTAGAACCAGGAGCTGTAGATAATGAATCTGTGTAAAATCCGGAGAATCACGGGCAGGGCCACAAAGTTAGCAGGTTTATAGTCCTCAGCAACTAAATCCTCAGAGGATGTGTCTACATAGTTTTCAACCTGAGATGTCTGGGAAAAAATGTAGGTTTTGTTCTCTGCCAGTACTTTTGTGTTTTATAGTCTCGGCTTTATCCTATCAGCCCAGAGCCAGTTAAAGGAATCCATCACCGATGTAGCTACGACAGCCCATGGTGGGTGTGGGGTGGTTGGTTTAGAAGCAGGTTGGAGCCATTGCCACGAAAGAGGCCCTGGTGCCTTATCTCCCTTCGCCTGTCAGCTGCCAAGTTGCTTAATCCCCAGCCCTGAAGGCTGCCACTGTGTCATCCTCAGGGTGCTCAGTGACTAAGAGAGGAGAGAGAGGAAAGCAAAAGCCTCTCGCATCTGACAGTGCAGCTCTGAAGCTCAAGCCACAGGCACACAGGAAGTTATCTCCTTCACCTTTCTAGAGGCCTGAAGTAGCCCTCTCAAGACATCAGTACTGCTTTCTTTCCACAACTGGTCATCAGTAATAGAAACCCTTACAGGAACGTCTGCATAGAATGTGCGCGTCCCTTTCATTTTGTACCCATGATTCCCATGGGTTCACCCCTTCAGGGAAGGATGCGGTAAGGCAGAAAGCAGAAGACTGGCTTTGCTTTTCAGGCCTACCCTGATAATTCAGAAAAGGGTCTCATTGCCTGTGGGGCTGTAGGTCTGGAGGCCTTGTCTCTGGACGAACACTGGAAAGGCAGGATAACTCCAGAATTCAACATGAGGTATTGGGAGCCCACAGAGGGGAGGTGGATACAGGGAAAGGTGACCATGCCAAGGTTCTCAGCCAAAAATTCCCACCGGAGAAGGTTAAAGAAGCATCTGGGAGCTTCCAGACCTTATGGGGGACCTCTTGGATAGTGACAAAGTCAGAAATACAAGCTGGGAGATGATGGGCTCTTCTCTGTTTTTAGGAAAATCCAAGCCTCCTACTCTCTGGTGCTATTTTGGGAAGGCTAGAGCATTCCTTGACAATCTGATGAAACTGGGCTTCAGAGTTAAAAGTAGGTTAATTTATGAAAAATAATACTAGGGTCATTTCTTGCATATCTGAGATTTAAATCATACAAAAGCCATAGTTTACATTTTCCAATAACTATGTTATTCATCACTTCATTTGATCCTGAGTACAATCCTAATGGGCTTAGGTATTTATCATTTAGCATTAGCAAAGCACAGTATTCTCGTTTTTGTGATGAGAATTTTGTAATCCTTCACAATGCTCTCTGGGATTTATTTATCATTATTATAATCTCTATTTAATAAACATTTTAAGGGTTTGTAAACAGTAGGTTGAAAGATTTGGCAAAGATCATTCAGGCTCTGTTTCCAGTGCCAAGACAAAATTGATCATTGAGGTACTCTCCTGGGTAATTTTATTTTCAAATCTTCCTCTTTTCAGAATTACCTGCACTGCTCATGTTTTACTGTTTATTCTGGAAATAGAATCACTGGAAAGAACACTGGCTTGGACATTAGATTTTAAGATCAACCATTATGTAAGTACTTAGGATTTAGTTAGTTATACATGCTAGGGAGAAATTGGTCATAGCCAGGAAGCTAGGTGATCAAATCCAAAAGATATATAAAAAAAAAAATGAGAAACCATAGCCATGCCCTGGATGGAAAGGTCTGGTCACCAAGACCAGAAGCCTAGTAAGTCTACAATCAGTAGAGTTACTTCTTGACAATTCGTGGACTGACTTCTACGAAATTGTGGAAGTAATTCTCCCAAAAAATCTATGACGATGACACTATGAAGAGACAAAATATCTAGATCCTGAACGGCATAGCTAGAACTGGAAGCTATAGGTAATAAATCTCAAATCTAGAGACTCACAGGTAGGCCCACAAAGTTAGCAGGAAATCTTGGTTACAAATAGCCTAATTAGTTAGGAATCCATGCCTCAAAAGAGAACCAAGGCACCAATAATGGAGGAGTCAACACTTGGGAAAGGATCATTTCTTAGGAACTAGGGCAAAGAGCTGTGGGTTCTCAGTTGTAGATTAGAGATTACAAATGAGTGGCAGTTGTTCTTTCATTGTATTTGTCAATGAAATTGACAAGGCATCATCAATTGTGAACTGTGAACATCTTTCCCAGTAGTGCCCCAAGAAAGTATACACATAATTACAGTGGATGTAAATCCACTGGAATTATAATTTGGGGTCTATATCAAACAAATAAGTTAATAGCCTTCTGGAGAATGAAAACTGTGGTTCTACAGGGAAGGATGACCATATGTCCCAGATTTCCCAGAATGGTCCTGATTTACATCTCTGGTTGGAGCACAGTTACTAATAGCATCCCATTTACTCTCAAAAGCATCCCAATATATACTATAAAGTATAGAGCCCCTTTATTTACAGGTCAGATAGCTTGGCCTCCAAACCCTACTTCTGACTGGCCATGTAATCTTAAGGCTGTATAAAATCTGTTAGTCAAGTCAGTGAAAAAACAGGCACCTTGACGGTTTGGTACCTTGGGGAAAGTAATTTATGCACATCCATGAGGTCGGATAGAGACTAGGCTCAGATTCCCTTCTAAGAGAAATGAATACCTATATTGGAAACTAAAATAGAGTGAGTACTGACAGAAGAGGGACTCAAATGTGTTTTGTGTCCTTAGGACCAGAGGCTCTGAGATGTAGTAAGAATATTTTATCTAACATTGCTGGATAAATTTCAGGTGAGATTACTGTAAGGTTTGTTCCTGTATTTGTTCTCTGAACACACAAAAATGCCTATGAGAAAGGAGCAAAGGTGCCACAGGTGTTCCCACACCTGGTTTCCTACTCCCCAGGCAAGCATCGCCAATTGATCATGGACCATTTTCCTCTCAGAACAAGCTCAACATAAGAATCTTCCTCAAGTGCTTCCCAACAGCCACATCAGTTAAATAGAATTGATACAAGAGCCGAAACCAATTTTCTGTCCATCTTTGGCCTCCTATATGTCAGATCCTGTACTAAGAGATGGAAATACAGAGAAGCATAAAAAATTATCATGGCTTTGGAGAGGCTCCCCATCAACTGGAGAAGACAAACACCTAAATCATTCATTGCAGTGGTAGAAGGACTCAGGAAGCTTGTACAACAGATACTGTTCACACCATTGTCTACTGACAAAGGACCTACATAGAAGATGCTAGAAGGACTATGGTGAAACTCCTGAAATGGTCCAAGGAAAGATGTCTTTGCAGTTACAAGATATTTATTTGTTTGTTT